>JAOXNG010000057.1:24445230-24464856 GCA_028566535.1 Scolopax minor | reverse complement strand
GTCTGCTTTCCCCCATGCCATACTCGCTTTTACTGTTGACTCCCATGGTTAATGTAATCATGCAAAGGTAACGCTGCTGTTAGTTAAGCTTACCTTTTTCACATCTCTGACTAGCAAATGCAGTGTATTTGGTGGACCCAATCTCTGAAACAAAAATCATTCACAATCCATTAGAGCTTCAATTCGTCAGATTTTTTTCAAACACAAATGTAATTAATGATCTGGAACTGGAGGCAACCGTGTGCCGTCACACTCTGCAGGGCTGACAAGAAGGAACTGGGCTACAATGACAAATACATTTCTGTCAAGAGCTGTGTTCTCTCTTTCCTATAATCCTTCACATGGTGGTTCAAGTCACAGCAGTTTGTGACCCTGGCTGAACTCGTACTTGCTGCAGGAGCCATAAAGGGACCGGAGGCATAGACTGAGGTTGTATGAATGCTGTCCTAGACTACCTGCCACTTAAAGAACGGGAAGAAAGTCTAGAAATAGTTACGTTCTCATGAATTTGCTGTGGGTTTGATTAAAAACCATGGTGTCCTATGGTTTTGGGAAAAACATTTTGATTTGCTAGGCCACAAGGAAAAACGATACTGCCTTCTGCAATATGTTAAAAATAAAATTGCTGTGTAAGTACTTTGCCAAATTTACAGACTTATTTCAAAAATTTACAGGCTTAATTCAATAATACTGAAGTATACATACATGAAAAGTAATAAGATTGAAAAGTAAATGACTACTACTGGCTAGTAATACATTTTTACTATCTACATAAGTTCTTTAAGTGTTCTGAACATGCATTTTAAATACATCACTATATTTACATAACAAACAGCAACAACTTTTGAAAGCTGCTGTAGGCTTATTAATTAGGAACGTGCATATCCAGGAAACAAGGGGACAGCATATATAGCAGCTATGGCTCCTTTTACCACTAACCAACTTCTGGGTATTGTCAGGGCTCAGAGGTTTTTGGAAAAACAAGCATATCTCAGAGGAGAAGAAGAAACAGAATGCCTCTGTTAAACACAGTAGCAAAGATATCACTGGGCATTTTATCATTTCTGCTCACTCACGGTATTATAAAGTTCTTCCAGTCGAGGAATAGTGAGGAAGTGCTGCATGTTCACTCCATTCTCAATAAGGAGTTTCACAAAGTCCACTCGATCCAGAACCAGTGCATCCAGCATCGCCTGCTCCAGTGAATTCACCTGAATGGCAGAATGGAGAATGTGAGACCACACGAGCACAGAAGAATTGGCTGGGCAACATTTTCCCAAGTTTCCAAATATGTTCATGAATCTGTAAGTGAAAAGAATTTTAGAAAAAGACATTTTACCCATGTGCAAGTCAATACAGATGATAGATTTTTCTGAGGAGGTCTTGGGTGAGAGGACAGCAGTGGAAGAAACCTTCAGCAATACAACTCTAGCTTTCAATCATTTTGTTTAGTATTTTTAACTAAACCAGGCATATCATGCTTGACACATTATATGAAAAAGAGATTTACTTGCTGAACATAATAGGAACAAGTTCAAATTTAGGAAAAATGCACTGTACACTTTTAAGAAGAGTTTGACATAACTTATCCCAATAACTCATCCACTCAAACTGCAGCCTCACAGAGAAAAGGCAACACATAACACGAAAAGACTCAAATCATTTGGGAAGAAACACTTCTCCTTCCTTCACCAACTTAGCTTTGCCTTTGGAAAATGTTGGTCAGGAAGCCTAATGGATTCTTTCAACATGGTATAAAGGGTTAAAAACCAGCAGGAGAGATCACTTAAGCAGTGATCTCCTTGACACATGAACTTTAATCCAGACAACTGAACAATTTAAACTACTGCAACTAGAAAATAAAGTGCTTCAAAATGGAGATGTTTAAACTGCCCTCAGTGCATAAATAACGTGTACAAGGAAGGCTGAAGATGTTCATTGGTATTCTTATTTTCCTTTAACAAGTGCAGGTAAGATGTAGCAGATAAGTACTGACTTATGCTGTTGTGATATGGCTGCACATGGGGTGGGAGAGAGGTTCCAGGCTCAAAGACTGAAGAGCATCCCTGCAGAATCTACTGCTCATCTTGTGAGAATGTGCAAATGAACATTCTATAGAATGAAAAAGGTGTATTTTCCTTCTCTCTTTATTCCCCCGGATGAAAGAAAATGAATTCTTCAACAGTTTTAGTATGAATATTTTCATCTCACCCAGTTCAGGAGTTCAAGCTTTCTTGGATCTGTTTCTTCTTCTGGCTCTTCTTTTCCTTTTCCTCCCTTTTTCTTCCCTTTTCCTTTCCCTCTGGCTGCTTTAGTCTGAGCTGCTGGAGATTTCTTTTCCTTCTCAGGAGCTATACCATCAGGAGCTGTAAGGCTTCCTAAAGGCTGTATTAAATAATGCATTAGATTGATTGTACAGTGACTATTTCATTGAATGAACTCGCTCCCCAGTCCCCACTTCTCACATGCAGTCAACTAAAAATTATTATTTCCTGAAGTATAAGGACCTTTTTGGATAACCACAGCTTTACACTTTTCTATGTCTAACGTCGTCAGTAACACTGAAAGTCAAATTAGTGAAGCAGGTAGACTGTGGACTTTAGAGACTCTCACAAAATAAAATCAGTGCAAGAGGACTGGGAAGAGACACTATTAAATTTTGTGACACTAGTTTTTTTCTCTCAGTGAAAGCAACAACTGTCAAAATAAACAGCAACAAACAGAATAAGGTGTTGGACAGAAAGAGCTTAACAATAAAGTTGTACAATGCCAAATAGCATTCATTTACATTCTGCTGACAATATTTCTGTTTATACCTCTTCAGACACATTTACTCTTCCAGCCTATTTACTCAGGACAGGCAAACATGCAAGTAACTGGACACTACCTGTCTATGAATTTGAGGGTTGACTTGCTCCAGTTAAAGCCTAGGTTATATGAACTCCACCAGTATGTAAACTGGATTACAACTGCCCTGTGCTCTGCACTGAGAACTGCAGAACCAAGCCTTTAGCAAGGCTTGTTTTTCTGTAGTTTTATTCATCTTGGAAATATTCTTTGCCTAGCTACCACAATCCAGCCATTCACGAGCCTGGACAAAAACATGACTGCCAACTGGCAGCACATGGCAGTCTGGAAGCAATCTGCAGGAATCTGAAATGCCAGTGAATCACAGTTGGTGACACTGCTTCCACAATCTGTCACATTGTAAGAAATAAGCCAAAGCAGTAACTGGCTTTGGTTGCTACACGATACCTCTGAATCTAATCACAATAATATGGAACGTTCCACTCAAATAAGTGTTTTACAGTAATAATACCTCATAATCTCTCTGTATAAGCATTTTGATGAACCCTGAATATTGAAAACATCTAATTACTGTAAGTGAAGGAATAAAACAGTATATGTAGCAACATTTGTTTAAATTTAATTATATGGGCTTCCAAATGAAATAAATCTCACCATTATGTACAGCGTGCACACTAACAGAGTTCCTTTGAGTGTCATTTTATTGCGTAGTTTCAGGAAAGACATCTAATTTAATTTTTTTTAATAATTCTTGCACTTCATTCTTACTGCCTCTTTTAAGCTGGTTTCCTCATGACAGTTTATAGTAATTCAACACCAGATGGTTCACACAGTAAAGCAAAAAGCATCAATACAGTGAGACATGAAAGTGGCTTAAATAGGGGATTTTAGTTACACAGATGAACAAAGGCACTTGCAGTCCTTCACCAATTGACTTCAACTAGTGCAGCATCAAACTCCAATAATTAGAGAAAGAAAATCCAATTTCAGGATCTAAAGCTTTACTGAAGATATGCTTCTTAGCTCATTTGGCACAGCTTTGCCTGCCAGAGGCCTGTTTTCTGCAATGGTTTCTTTTGGACATCAAAATTTTGCCCCATTAATCCAAATTGATTTTCACAGCTGTTAATGAGCTGAGCACACAATTCCTTCCAACTAAGCAGCTCCATGAATTCCCTTGCCGCACACTCCAATAGGTAGCTGGGGACCTTGCCAACTGCCAGCACACGTCAACGACACAGTCAGAGTCTGGGTGACACTAGTGCATCACACAAGTTCACTGGGGGGCACCAGGACTGCTATTGTACAGCTCTATGTAAGGCCACAGGCTGTTTCCAGTAAATGCATTTTGCTGCTGGCTTTTTTTTTTTTTTCCTTTTAAATCTCATGAGGAAACTTAAATAAAGTTATTTTTATGTTTGTCATGAAATTGCTTTCTTTCATTCAGAGAGTGCTAAATATTTGCAAGTGGTAGTATAAGAAAATGTAAAAAAATAGATCGTTCTTAATGAGATAGCAGAATTCTATACTGTTTCTCCTGACAAAAAAATGTAAGGTCTAAATATTCAACTACTTATTTTAAACTGTTAATAAACAGCATGACTTGGAAAACTTTGTCTTACTGGCCAGTGGTGTCCAAAGACAAAGATTTGGCTGCGTGCAATGTCTACACGATTCCAAGCCAAAGCTAAGCTGAGCTGGTCTGGAGCAGATGCATTGGTACCTAAAGAGAAACACACAGATGTTTAGTATTTCATGCACAATGAAACAAGATTAGAAAACCTTCTCCACCTTCTCCAAGAAGCATTCACTTCTCCAAGAACTAGACTCGGCATTGATTCCATATCATACTGCCATTAGAAGAATTCTACCACAAAGCAGTGGTAGAATTATTCAATTTATAGCATCTTCCATTTAAGTCCATAATTCTCATTTCAAAATGATTAACCAGATACTCTCCCTTTTTTTTCCGTAAAGCATCTATATTGACTTTATGTTCTGATGCTAAAGATAGACATTTAACTATTCTAAAGGACTATTCCTCTCAGTGTCTCTGAGTGATGCTGTAGAGACAAGTATAATAATTCCTCTCTTTATGTCTTAGCTTTGGGGACACCAGTGATCCCACATTGAGCCTGTATCAACTATATGTCTACAGACAGAAAACAGTTGTTTCAGCAAACATACCAAACTCCAAATAAATATGGATATGTATTGAAATATCAGTAGTGTAGTTGTTGCAGCATTCTCCTCCCAGGCTTTCAGGTGAGGAAAGCCACAAAAAACTTCCAATCTAGATTTAATACTTCAAGCTGATCTGCTTGATTGTGCAAGCCAAGCACATCTGGGTTACTTGTCAGAATCAAAGACTTAAACATCAAGAGTGAACCTCAGGCAGTGTATAGGACTATATTCTTGGGATCAATTTCTGCATCCCTCCTAATTGCTTGCAAAACCCACCTTTGAGGAGAGCAGTTAAGATAGACATCTCAATGTCCTGTTGCCCTTCAGACCCCATGCGGAACACAGTAATCTAAAGGAGAGCAAAAATTAAAACACATGAAAGAGAGAGACTAAACATATAGACACAAGAAAGAGCAGAACCGTGAAGCTTTATTATTTTCTAAGACTTGAGATTTTTCAAAAAAATACGGTTCCACTCAATTTTTCCTTGAAATTCAATTTTCACAGAGGCATTTAATTAAATTCTTTTGATACAATTATCCTAAAATAGCCCTGACACAGTCAAGTGTCTGAATTTTGCTGAGTAAATCAGCCCTGCTCTCATATACATTTTAAATTTGAAGCAGTTTGACTAAGGCAACTGTGTGTTTTCTTTTCTCAATCAATTTTCTAGCAAAGCTGACTCTAAGAGAGTCAGCTTTTACTGACATTTTTACACAGTCATGCTTATTACCAACTTGGTATCTGCTGAAGGTGTATGTATGGAACTAATCTTGCACCACACAAAGGTAAATACCAAACAGTAAACTTACATTACTCAGACAATCTAAAGACTTAACATCTGGGGTCCTTAAGAAAGATTTTATAAACTCAGTGGGTCATGCTAGTAATCATTCTGAATGTATATGAAAAAAGTCTGGATAGGTGGCTATTTGATTGGAGTATGGAGCTGCATTACTAGAAAACACAGCATTTGTCACATTCTCTTCCAAGTGGCATTTCTAATCCTTAGAAACTTTAGTTCTGGCAAATATATTTAAATATATGCTGCTAAAAATTATTTAAAATTGTATATTCTGGCTTTTATGAACCCAAGAACTATGTAGTATCAAAATCTGATGAAAAATAAAGGAATAGACATAAAACTAAAATAGACCCTTCTCTTCTTGCAGAAATCCCTCCCACACTAAAGGGAATTCAGCACCAGATGTTGGCATTTAAGTATTTAGTTGTTATCTTGAAACATATAGATATGTAAGCAACCACTTCCCTGGCAGGTCAGATCAACATTTTAAAGAAAAGCCAGAGGCATGAGGCAATTCCCAGCATAATCTTGGAAAAAAAAAAAAAAAAAGATTCTCAGGCAGCGTGGAGAATACACAACTGGTAGAAAGTCTTTTAGGACACTTACAAGTTCTTTTTTTTTCATGCACTCCATAAGAATGACAAACAACTGATGAGCTTGATTCCTGTTGTAGTTGAATGTTTTCTGGATGGTAACTAGAAGCTGGTCCCTAAGGGATTCACTTATTATCCTAAATGAAAAATGAGACATAAAAGAAGACATTATTATATATTCAGAAAGCCTGCTATTTGAGAAACAATTTTTTCATACACCAGTGCAACGACTTCATTTTGCAAATAATTGAAAACACAGCATCTTTGCATTCTGTACAGGTAAGGAGCTCATGCAGAATTAACAGTAATCAGGAAATTCATACCCAGACCGGCTCTTATGCACCTCAGTACCCCAGCACTGATTTAAAAACCATCAGGGAACTCAAACCATCCTTTTACCTTGGAATATAATGTGGGTAGCTCTTACTCCTGCTAAACATTACAGATATATTCCTGTTAAGAACTTCAGTATTTCAGCAGTACACCTTATGGCACCCCTACTGTTGCCTCTAAATTTTGCAAGGCCCTTTGCATACAACTAAAAAACCAAAAACTTTTCACACTACTGACATGTAACCTTGGTTATCCTCTTAAACAGAGGATTAAAATTGCTAGTGTATCTGAAACTTCATAATACCCAAGAGAGAAATAAACAGTCCAAAAGATAATTAAAGAAATTAGATCGAAAACATTATAGAAAGCTCAGAAATATTTGCTCTCTCAAAGCAATATGAAACAGAGCCCTTCAATCTTCAACCTTTTCCTAATAAAAGACATGTATTTTCAGATGATGGCAAACATTACCAGCAGGCATTCAAAGCAGTGAGACAGATGAACCTGCAAAGTGCAGTAAAATTCAAAGTTTGTTGTGAGAAAACGATTCTTTTAGACAGCAGGACAAAACATTTGCGTTACAGACCTGCCTTACCAGATGAACACCTTTATCTCACTATAATTACTGGAGAGGAAAATTGGATATTGCATCATATGTACTGTGAGAGAAAGCTATGCAGTGAGCAGATCTCAGGCAGACTGATCCTGATAAGCTCTTTCAATTATCTATCAGCTGAAAGGAAGGATTAATGAGAAAGATTAAACTTTCCTTCTCTTTTTTTCTAAGGAGGCTTGGTCAACAGAAAGGAAAAGGAAGTTGCTGAATCATAAATACTGTTGGTAGGATTAAATATGTACTATGTGTAAACATCAAAAAAATCCAGCATCACAGCTGCTTTCCCATTTCAGAAAATAACATCTACACTGCTTGACAATACTACTTGTCTGCTTAATATTTGATCCAAGCTAAGCTCCAACTTCAATCAAAGAAATAGGCCTTTTCTTCACTGCAAGACGGGTGTGCCATACCCTAATCAAGAACATTATACTAGGGTTTTGCATGCATGTGGCTACTAAAGATAAAATCCTGACATCAACAATGACATTGAGGAATGTATGTTACCTGACTGGGATAAGCAATATTTAAAAAAAAAAAAAAGCAATACTCTGCTTCTACTTCAAGTACTTGTCATGGACAGCTCTTTTACTCTGCAGTGCAGATGACTTTATGCTGCTAATACAGCTTTTGTATCTTCTTTAAACTAAACATACTTTCTATCAACCAAAGGAATGGATAACCAACCATAAAAATAGTAGATTCCAGAACATGTTGGATTAGGAGTGACTTTCACAGATTCACTTGGGCAACTGACAGGAGGGCTGTGGAGCAGAATGCTTCAGACAACGTCCTCCACTCTGTTCATGATATCAGGCAGCATTGCCCTGAAGAACCATCACAGATGCATGAAACAGCGAGAGAACAGAAGGAAGCCCAACATTTTTCAGCTGGCCTGGCACTCTTAGAGAATAAAGCTTGTTCACAGAACACACTAGATTCAAGCAATAAAAAACCTCAGCCTTGGCTGGAGAAAGAGAGTCATTCTTGGGAACCACTCGTTCTTTGCTTCTGACGTGCCCAACCCAGCACCCAGTACAGTGTGGGAAACTTCAAAGGAGCTGCTATGACAGTGTGCTGCACTGAGAGCAAGCTTATTGCAATGGACAGCCAAGATGCCAAGTGGTAACAATTTCTATTCATTAAGATTAAACAGGCAACCAAAGCTGACTGACAGCAGAACTCCTCTTGGCAGCGTTTTGTCCCCGAGGTATTTTTTTATGAAGCTTTAATGAAAGCAAAGCGTATAGTCCTACATTGTCCACCCCAGCAAGACACAGCTTTGGTGAAGATCTCAAAGTCTTACCCTCCTTCTTCTGAATACTTGTGTGCAAATGACAGGATATCTGATGCTCGTCCACTACCATCACATATCACAACAGGGAGAGGGGGTTCTTCTCGTAGACACTCTAAGACAATGGAGATCACATTGGGACCTCCTTCTACTATAAGCCCAACTACAGGAACACCTTGCCCCAGCCCTGCAGAAAACAGAGGAACAGAAGCAAAAAAAAGGTGCGTCATCGAAACTTAAAGAGGTTGCAGTATGAGTGAATACGACTTCCATGTTAACCATCAGAACTTCAAACCAGAGCAGTCAGGAAAAATCATGGCCACTTCATGGCTGACAGCAGGAAAGATGTCCATATGCCATTTCTGCCCTTGCATTTGCATCAGCCCCATACCAATTATTTATTTGCTCACTGTTGGTGAAATGTTTGTAATCTTTTTGGACAGACACCATGTACAGATAGAACAGCTAACGTGATTCTCCTATTACTTCATTAGCTTCACTGTCACTTGGATGGCTCCCAGCTACTGTGTCTTTGATGCTTTAACTCTTCATTGGTTACCTACAGGAAGTCTTCAGTGAACTGATAAATACCTATGCTTTCTCCTAAGATAAAAAATATGACATTAGTGTTTTTATCATGAGGCTGAAATGGCTGGCCGATGGAAGAGACGACAGCTGAGCATCCCTTTGCTGTCCCTGCCTCACTATGATCTCCAGGCATAGGATGACAAAGGGAAGCCCACAGGTCACATGGTCTCAGTAGCCTTGGTCACAACATATTTGGGGAAATGAAGGATAAAACATTACCTGAAGGCTGACTAATTCCACTATTATAATCATTTGAATTCAATTCTTAATCTGTAAAATGACCAGCACTTTATAAAGAAGATGCACTTTTTTGTACGGCTGAGAACGTGGGCAAGAGTTCATATTTTCAACCTTCATTCCTCTCTGGAGAACAGGATCATCATGCACAATAACAGCAGAAGCTTCCTGACATCCTTCTGTCAGTATACCCAGGCTCTGATAAGGAGTCACAGAGCATGGGCCGGCCTGTATGTCCATGAAATCCTTAGTGATTCCTGCTGAGACTTCCAGAAGAGGTGCCTGTGCTTGAAGTGATTAAAAAGAAACAAAACAACTCCCTGTATGTTGTTACTAGCAGGTATATTGCAGCCCTTCACAGAACTACTCATTCCTATGCATATTCCCAACTCTGCACTACTCATGACAGAAATCACCAAACACTAAAATCAGAACCAACCTCCCCAGCTCCAGTGGTATTAAAATAAATGCTACAGAACATCTTGCCTCTGGGCCCTGCCTGACCTTCTTATCTTCCAAGCCAGGGCTCCCTTCTACAATGTTACATCTCTCCCAGCACTTCTGCAGAAGACAAAGATGAAGAAAGCACCACTAACTTTAGTTATTTCTACTGTCTGGGGGATACAGCACACCACACTGTCGCCACACTCAAAGGCAAGTGGCATCATTGTTGGTGAGTTCAGTTTTTTAAGCTTACTGTAGGCAAAAAGCAGGACTTACAGACTTCCTAGAACATTTAGGTATCTCTAACTGTACCTTTCAGCTTTACCTGGCATGCTACTTCATTTGTCTGCTCTACCTATACCTATCAGAAACTTTTGTAGAGTTCAATCAACTGTCATTTTGAATGTTTCTTTTTCCTGATTTATATGGGCCTACACAGGTTACAACGGCATCTGTAAGAAGTCACAAAGACAAGTAGGAGAACTGATGTCTATTCTCCAGTAGCTCTTAACTAAAGTGTTGATTCAAATACTATTAACTTTTTTTGAACCATTTTTAATGAGGCAGTTGTTGCAGTTCTTTTTCAAGTTGCTGGAAAACCACATCTACTGATTTTTTTCATTAATCTAATCTTTAAAATATAATTCTTTTCCACAAAAATGTTAATTAGTAAGTGTCTTTAAAAAAATATCTTTTTTCCTAAGTAATGACAAAAGGAATTCTAGAAAGTTGTTCTAGAGAGGCTGCACCAACTGGCAGAAATTTTAAAACTGCAGAAAACTCTTAATATGAAAGCAGTGATGTGAAATTATCTTGATAATGACTTCATTAAAAATAAAAATCCCAGCCAAGTTTATCTGGAAGATCAAAGAATGCTGAGTGTGACATTTAATTGAAACAAATACATATAAAAAAGAAAATATAATGTTAGTATGAACATTTGGAATTGGAAACCACTGAGCTGCATGGGATTCCCATAAACAGGAACTGTATAATATTACCCCATCCTGTGTATTTACTGATGCTTATGAATTCTAGCTAGAAATGCACAAATTCTTTACATTCCCCTTTCCTTAAATTCTTACTGCTTTGAAGTTTCTCCTTGCCATTATTTGTCAACTTTTCTTCCTCCCTTTATGCAATCCTTACTTTTCTGGCTTTTCCGTGCTGTTAGATGAGGGCTCTTTCATGACTTATCAGACACCGTATGTTCTATTTTAGTCACACAGTCCCAATCAAATTCCTGCTACAAAGAACTGGAAGAAGTGTATAATTTCAATTCCTGGAAGTATTGCTAGCCCTTCTTCCCTCCCTTCCTTTAGGATCTTATGTTTACAGATTGCCCCACTGTACTTACGCGTGTTAATTTTCTGGAGGGAAATGTGTTTTTCCAACTGCCGTCGTAACTTTACTTCAGCTCCGTATTTGCCCAGGGTCCCGTTATCTGCCAGAATGAAGTGGGTATGGGAGCTGTTGAGCACGGAGAGCTTACTTAGAGGGTTTGACATTGTTTGGTAAACCCGGGTTACCTGTGTGTCAAAAGGATACAGGCACCTAGATTAGAACTAAGAACTAAAGGCGAAAATCCCCCACAGCACCCAGCAGGAGCACACTTTATCAGGAAATGAATCAACCAGACCTTTGTAAGCAAAATAGAGGTGAATTACAGATGGAACTTGCTTTTACATTCAGAACTTGAACTCTTCACAGCAGAGTTTTCTTTGGAGGATGACAGTCACATCTGTGCACCCTCTCTGTGTGTTCCACTAAGCTCATTAACGTAACTCATTAATGTACTCTGCTTGATCACACACTGTTACATAAGCCTCTTACTGCATTAGAAAATACAGTCTCATTTGGAGTTCCTAGTCATTACATGCCACTGCAGAGTACCCATTTACAGTAAGTGCCAGTTTTGTATACATAAAGGCCCTTAAGTGATGTACGGAGGTCTCAGCATGGCACACTAAAGTTGGGACCTAAAACTCTGTTACCACAGAGAGATATTATTGTAAGCAATGGAAACCTCACTAACTCCATATTTATGTTGAAGTCATATATGACAACCTGACAAAAACACCTGAATAATGCATTTTCTTCAAGACATTGTTCAATTTCAGCTCTTAGGCTTTAGAAATAGCGATATTTTATGTTTATTATTAAATTTTATTATTATGTTTATTATTAAATAAACAGTGTATTTTTCTTTATTTTTTTTTAGTCGGCTGACATTGCTAATTACACTGGAGTTTCCTTAAAGACTTACATCTTTTCCTATCAGATCTTCCTTGTTTTCTACAATGCCCCACGGCGCGATTCCTATGGCACATATTCGTCCTCTGGATTTGGAAGAATGATCTTTCAAGGCATCTCCCACATGACGAATGACACCTATAGGTACAATTAATTTAATTCATTCTTGGCACTTTTGAGCAATCACTAAACAACAGTATTTTCTTCTTGCCTCTCACCAGCAACTGAAAGAAAGCAAGATTTTTAACTAGTGGAAGCTTCCTTGCTGCTGAAACCAAAGGTGAAATTTTTTTTTTCAGGGCAAACACCGAGTAATGCAAATCAATACTGGATAAGGAGAATCTTATAGGCTGGGATGGGCAGGCTATTAACACAATGATTACAACACTCCTTTTTTGGTCTAGTGGCTAATGACTCATTCATGTAGACTTACATCTTCTACCTGTGGGAAAGATTAGTGAGTGAACATCACCAAATTCTTAAGTAAACTAAGTGTTGGTAATTGCTTACCTGTACTGACACCTCCAGTGAAAATCCAAGCCCCTGTGGTCATGGCAGCCTTTATCAGACCTTTTCCAAACACTTGCTTTAATTTAGGTTGCATTTCAAAGTTCTGGAGGCCTCCATGGACAGAGATTAAGAGTTTGGGCAGTTCCAGTTGCCAGTCTTTCACCATGAGATGCAGCAGAGAATCTGGTTTAGTGTCATATGATACACGGATGTACTGCAAAGAGCAATGTGTAACAGCATCACTCCAGCTGCTCTGCATATAGTCTATTTACTAAGCAAAGAATGGTTAGATTAAGTTTAAAAAAAATTGGTGTATCCTAAGGAGGTATTATTTTTCTCTTGCCTTTTCTCTCTCTTTCTCTTTTTGAGCATCTTTTCTGAGACAGCAAAGAGATCCCATTTGATTTCAATGGATTATGCACTGAGTGAGCATGAATGTGCTCACTGACGTGCTGTGCTGACACGTACCTGTTAAGCTAACATACAGATGAATACCTTAGAGTAGCCTATGCTCCTTACCATGGCCTTGTTTGAATGTCCTCCTCCCTGGAATTCAAGGTTTCCATATGCATCAGTTGGATATGTTTGGGTGTGTTTAGTGATGGACCATTTCTCTGGCTGAGCTTCCACTTGCTTTGTTTCTTCTCCATTTTTATTAGCTGTTATACTTGGAGGAGGTGGAATATGTTGGTTAATGAGCTGGCCACAGCAGCACCTGTAAGTTAAAATTTGAAATGACTTTGATTAAAGTGTCTTCAATATAGGAGAGTTATTTAAAAAAGAAAAATAATCAGATTTTCAACTGACCATGCCTTGCTCTACATGAATCATAGAAACACCTCTTCTAGGTCAGTGTCATTGTATTTGCCTGAACAAATATGCCAGAAATATCAGCTTGCAGATGTTTTTTAACAACTAAAGATTAACAATTTCACTTTGCTTCTGTAATCCAGTGGAAAGCTGTTTGAGGCTAAAGGACAGGGAAGGAGGACACAACAGGAACAATGACTGCCTGTTTCTTACTCAGAGGTGACAGCTAGTATGTGACAAACTGTAACGTTATCCAAACAAGTTGGAACACAATTTAGCTAGTTCATGCAGTAGTATTAATATTTGGACTAAGAAGTCCAGTCCCCCTGTACAACAATACTATTATTGTTATTGGCACCGTCGTATCAACTGTGAAGAACACTATCACTTACTTCACAGTGCACATTATTGCATCCTTGCTTTCAGAATTCAGTTTGAACTTGTGCTCTGGTTTGCAAAGCTTGGAAGTAACAACTCACTACCTCTACTGCTGCCCTGAGGGCTCTGTATGACAGTGCAAGCATGTCTTGCACTTTTGTTCCTCTGTTATCTCCCTTTAAGAGCAGCGAGTAAACTGGGTCTCACTTTCACACATCTAAACACAAACCAAGTTTCTTCAGTTTTAACCTCTTCGGTTGGCCAAAACAAAAATTCCAAATGTTACCTGCTAATATCTTTGTTGTTGGGAATTACATAGATGCATTCTCTTTTTGAAAAGGTCTTCTCTATCCAAGCCTTTTGACCCTAAAAAGGAAGAAAAAATATGAAGTAATGTACTGAAATATTTCTGTGTAGCAGATACACTAAAATTTGCCTTCTATTTTCAGCTACTGTTTTTAAACACAAGCACTCAATTTGTTAAATCACTTTGAAATACCAGATACATGTACTCATGAAGCAAGTAGGTGATGTGAATTTTCCATGACTTGGATAAAATTCAAACCTTGAATGCGAGTAAAAAACTTTATGCACAGAGATGCTGGTCTTGAAATTACAATGTTTAACTGAAGCTCTACCAAAACTGCAGCTGCTTCTTCCTGTTTTACTAAACAGTAAATGGACTCACAGGAGTACGGAAAAGCAGCATAAATTGTGACATAAATAGAGTAATAATATTTACTGCAAATAATACTTTAGTATTGCTCTTTGTATGTACAAATTGCTTCCCAAACACTTTCAAATCATTTTTTCCTATTTTATATCAAGTTCCAGTCATTCCTAAGGCAACTAAGGAGATGTGTCTCAGGAAGTGGTATTCCTTAAATTGAAAGAACATCTGACAGAGAATGCATAAATTTTACAGGCGTGGTGTCTCTGTGAAACAGGAGGAGGACAACAAACTTGAAGACAAAATAAAATTGTGTTTGCAAACCAGAAATTAGACCAAACTCACAGCCCTTTTAAAAACAACGATGTGTAGGCAAGCTAGAACAAAAATATTCGATCTGTACAATGTGGTTAGAGAATCTGTTGCAGAAACATGGTCCAGTTGATCCGGGAATGCTGAAGGGAGTGAGCTCAGGAAGAGCTGCAGGCCAGAGATTCCCATAATTTCTTACTTGCAGAGCCCAGGCCTTCTCTGTCACCGCAACCATCAGCAAGGCAAAGTATCATCATGATTGCAATAATAAACCAACACTTAATGGCGAATTTTAAAAAACTAATTCAAAAGCAGCCTTTTAATTTTAGAGGAATGAAAAATGTTAAAAAGCACTCACGATTCGATGACACTGGTAGCTTTGCCTTGCTGATGAAAGCTGCTTCTTCAAAATTTGAGTTAGGGAACTGTGTCTTAATTCATTTTTCAAGTAGCAAGCAAATTTCGCAGGTTTTGCTTTAATTTCCTCTGTGGAAGTGAAATTAAATTTTTGCAGAGATGGATTTTAGCAAAAGCTAAAAAGAACACGAGAACTTTCAGGGTATCTGAAAAAAAAAAAATGGGCTTTTGCTAGAGAAAGAACTAAAAACCTTGCTGATTTCCTCACTTCAGAAAGTCAGCTGCAGATTTCTGTCTGGTGAATGCTCTGTCAGGCTGCCTGGTATCAGCTTGGAGGCTGGAGCAGACCCCTGCCCTGCGCAGTCCACAGCAGGATGATGAATAGAGGGTGTGGTAGTTCATCTTTTTTTCTTGTATGAGGCAGGAGCTGTCTCTGAAGTTCCTTTGTTTGTTGACTTGTTAGTTCCTGTCTGGCTTCTTTGTTTCCTCCATTATGTCTGAAATAATGGGAGACTACTTGAAGTTCGCTTGTTGCAAATAAGCTGCAAACCCATACTTCTATTTCATGAGAAAGCTGTCCAGAATCCCTCCAGGTGCGTGAACATTTGCTTCCTTCAGGTGCCTCCGAGCCTTGTGGTCAGCAATCTGGGAGATCCTGCACTCCTGCTCTTGATATTCTCACTGATTTACCAAGGCAGAACCACCGAATTACATTTTAAAACGAGTTGTTTGGGAACTCATAGCACCACAGAGCAAGAAAGAGTGAAGGACTTAAGCAAAACTACATGTAGCTACAAAAGTTTCTTGTTTCCTGAATGACAAGGCATATATTTTAGGCATTTAAAATAATGAGCTTGATTATGTAGCAAATTCTGAAGGAAGAGTGTACTAAATTTAATATCTAAAGGCCGTGCAACTTGGTCAACATTCCTGTCTCAACTCCATACAGTCCTTCTTCAAATTAACCTAAAAAACCTTTGTTACCCAAAATATTTAAAAGGTTCTTTTTATACCTCTTCTGGCAAGGCTTTTACTATTGCTAAAACTTGTCATCCTATATTATTAGAAACAGAGCTCAGAAAATGCATTTAGTTTTATAGCATTGTTGTTGAGTTGCAGTTCTAGAGAAGCACAGCTGACAAAACCCAAGACAGGGAGATCCATGAGGCTCTGTGGTCTGTGAAGGTGGCTGCTTCCATCAAACAAATGTCATTTACCTGTTCAGAACCAGGTATCGCTAATTCAGAGAGCCAATAAAAACTTGGAATTACACAACTTTTTCAAAATTAATACAAAACCATATAGTACCCAAACTCATTGCTATTTTACAAGTATGTGCAATGTCGTTACTCACGCTTATATACACCAGATTAGTTTATGACCTTTAATATTATAAAATGAGCTTAACAGGAACCTGTTACAGAGGTTACTGCATTTATCTACTCTTTAAGCTACATATTTTCATTTTTAAGTAACTTGGGTTTTAGCAATATTTTATATATTTCAAACACATTCACTTTTTTCCCCCAAATAAAATTTCAGACTTCAACTGACCAAGTGACTATAAATGCCCAAATCAACCCCATAGTGCCAGAAACACCCTTCAAAATATAAAGGGTAACAGATGTTGCAAATTTAACTATTCCATAGAGAATACTGGAAAACGCAAGCCAGAAATATCAAAACAGCTTGTATTTCTATACCATGTCACTGAGTACTGCTTTACCTTATTCCTCGTAGATTACCAGTTTCCTTTGCTATTTGGTGTGCTTCATGTAAAAACAGTTAATTGACCACTAGATTAAATCACAGTCTTAATATCCGTGCTTGGAAGGAAGCTTTTGCATTTGGGTATCTAAAATGAGCTCTGCAATACAGCTGAGCTCTCAGCTCTGCAGCCAGTCTTAAAACCCCTCTTATAGGAGGTCTAATGTCTACTGCTACATTGAAAAAAAACTTGACATACTTGCACCTAAAAACCCTGTTAGAAATCAGTCACTGTAGGCACTACACTTGGACAACACATTCTGCTCCACTGGCTTATTTTTCTGTGCTAATGAGAGCAAGGCAAAAGCAGGCATTACAGACCAGGGAAATAAAACCTCAGCACATTTATGTCAGCCTTTGAAGTTTCACTGCTTTTGTCTATTTAATCTGCTTAACCAAAGCTTCATTATAATCCAGTGCAAATACTTGAGCAGAAACATTCACTGTCAGAAAACGGGCACTTTCCCACTTACTTGATACAGATTCTGTACATTTCTCACTCTGGATTGAAATTTATTTTGTTTCTCGATGAAAAATGTAAGCATACATACTGTCTCTTGTGAATTTGAAGAAAAATAAGTGCCTTTTAACAGCTCTGGCATGGATGAATTGTTAAAGGACTATGTCAGACCAGCTACAGTTTTCAGACCAATGGCCAGTGGGAATATTAGGCTGACAGACAAATAGCTGCTGCCAGCAAGATTATGGTACTAAAAACACTACACATTTGCCATTCACCTCTAAGAAACACAAAAAAAGCAAGATCCCAACTTGCTGATAGTAGTGAATTTCAAACCTGCTTATTATTGCAAATCCTGAATGCACTAATCAGAACATAATTTTGAAAAAACATGTTTCAGATGTGCTGTGTCACATTTGTTCTTCTTTATGAAAACTGACAATGGGTCTCCTAAATTATGATAAAACCAAAACAAAACCATTGCTAATTCTTTGCCTTCAGCCTAGGAATGAAGACATCGCCGAGAAACAGTAATAAGTAATATTGGGTTTATATTATTCCACTCTATGGATTTGTTAATTCTCTTTAGCATTAAAAGAAAGTATCCTCCTGCAGAAAGGAATGGAAATCAGTGTTGTTGGTTTTTAAATCATGAGTTAACAAAATCAAGACCCTAAATAAACAGTCACTTTTCTAACATAGCCATTAATAAATGCAAGAACTAGTTCTACAAAAACCAGCTGTCCTTTGACTATCACAAACTACACTATTTGCTTAGAGGCCTATCTAGAGCTGCAGACATGCAGCAACTGAAGAGAAAATTTTCTCTAACCACCACACAGACAATTCCAGTTTGCTGCTAAATTAACATTAAAGTTTATATATTTCACTTCAGATGTAACCAACCAACCATTCAATAAACAAGTACCCGGCCTGAATTTCCAAAAGAGCCCGCAACTCTATTTCACTGCAGCTTGATGCCAGCGCAGCAGGTGGGATATGGACCAAGACAAGACACCTCTGATGAAAATCCAGGGTGGGAATCAGCACAGGAGAGCAAAGCCACTGGAAATGTCCTGCTACAAACTCTTACACACCATTGTGCCACCAGAAACTGTGAATTTCACTTGTCATATGCCCCTACAGGATAGCAGAAGTATTTACTGTCTGTGAATGGTCCTAATGATAAAAATACCACCAAAAGAATTGAAACAATTTGTGGGATGAAAGGGAGCAGGGATGAGAGTCGTAGTGGTGTCGAAGAACATCCAAAGCCCAAATTCAACCAAAACTCTAATGCTCTTTCAGCCACCATGATTCCCAAAGGTAGATGCTCCATGTGACAGGGACACAGGTCTTTGGTGGATGGCTTGGCACGCCTGACTTGCTGGTCACAGGACAGGATGGGGCTGTAGCCTTATCTTGCAGCTCAAGAGCTGCAGGACATCTCCCTGGCACCTGGAGCCCTGCTGGAGAGCACGGGTTCCCCAGCTGTGGCACTCTGTGAGGTCGTGCCTGCGCTGGGCACAGCAGAGAAGCGGGAATGCCAACAGCAGCACCTGGGGCACGGAGCCACAGATGGGGATCAGACACAGCAGACAGTCCCTGGCACACAGATGCAAACCTATGTCATGCATAATGCAGCGTTTGGCAATGCTGTTCAGGTTAAATCAAGCACAGACTAATAGAAAAATGGAGCTGTCTGGGCAGCAGAGCTCACACCTGTGGAATCATATAATCACTTTCACCAACACCTTGTTAAGATGTGGACTGATTACTGTCATTTATGGAAATATTCTGCCGTAACCCTCTTCACACCATCTTACCAACAATTCTTGCTAACTCTCTTTTAGCTTGCAGAACCCTGCAAAAGGTGGTATCACCAGGGAATTCACATCTCAGCTGTGTTGCCCAATTACTTAATTAGAATGCTCTACAGAATTAAACTGGGGTGTTTATGCCAGATTTGAGAAAGAGATGTTTGCTCTGATGAAATAGTGAGAGAAAGAAGTAATGTGGAAGTGAAACGAGAAATCACACCATGAGCATGAGCATGGTGCGTGCACAAGTCCATTCACCATGTAAACAAGTCTACAGATTTTGTAAATCCCACAAAAGCAAACACATCCATGGAATGGGCTGCCCAGGGAGGTGGTTGAGGCACCATCCCTGGAGGTATTCAAGAGACGAGTTGACATGGTGCTCAG
>JAOXNG010000057.1:24323135-24335119 GCA_028566535.1 Scolopax minor | reverse complement strand
TTATGCAGAAGTGATTGTGCTAGCACATTTCTCATTTGAGTATATTCGTTGCAGTTTCAAGGACAATTACAGTAACAACAGTAACTTCCACTGTATAACTGTTTTTCACTTGTAAATCAGACCACCTTTGGGTTTTTTAATATCTAATTTAAAAAAAAATACATAAATAGTCCTAAGTTCCTTTGTCAAGCTTGTGTTTGACTCTTCTGATCATAAAACAAAGTCACAGCTCCTTACCAGCTTCTGTACAGTCGACTACAAAACTCGACTGACACAGCATTAGTCAGTGAATAATCAACTCTAATCCTTCCAGTTCCTGTGCTAATTTCAGTGTGGACATTCCTTTTGTCCAGTTCCTTCTCCTGTATATTAAGGCAAGGGAACTAGCCCTACCTGCCTTGTCCAGAATGGTTAATTTATTCTCCTAACACCATTTATAGCCGTGTAATAGAGTAACAGAAGAGAGGAGTTACACAGAAAAGGTGATTTACAAACGCGCATGCAGACAGCATTATGTATACAACTTTACAGAGCTGAGATACCTTCTGCAAAATGTGGTGTTCACCTGTTTGTGTGCAGTGTAATGATGTATCATTTTTCCTAAGACTAAGATTTTCTCTTATCTGTCCATTATTCACAAAGAATAACAACCCTAAACCTGAGCTGTAAAAACTTTTTGTTCCAAAAGAAAGTTTCAAAGAATTGGCGAAAATTCAAGATCAAGGTACTTTGTGCATCATGTCCTTTGTAGGAATAATAAACAGTCCCATTGGGCACTGTCAAGCTGTGTTGGCAATAGCCAGATCATCTCAGTTCTGCAAAGCCATGTCAGGATACAACACAACTCATGAAGTTGCAATTCCTGTTTTCTTTGGGTTTATTTACAGTCAGTCTGTTGTAACAGAACCTTCTGATTACTCAAGTTTATGAACCTTGCAGCTCTGCAATTCCTGAATCCCAGCCTGAGACCCCACATGGCTGCCAGAGTTGTGCTGGGCATGAGCTAGGAACATGGGCGGGTGGTCAGGTTCAAATAATTTTGTAGTTCCCAGATTTAGCACTATATTGACCAAGAGGGCAAATGGAAATGAGGACAAGCTGGGAACCTGTATAACTTTTTCAAAGTAAAAAATATGTCCTCTGCAGAGGGTTTTGGAGCTAACCTGCAGACTTGTGTGGCAGGGATATCTTCTAGAATTTCACAGCAGTTTAAAATAATGTGCAATTCCTGTTACATTTCACAGAACTTTTCCATGACAGAGAGCCTGTCCTGAAAAATCTTTGGCCACAATAAAATGCTGTATTTTGCAGAGTATTGCATTAGTCCCTCTGCTTTGGGCATGCAAAGTGTGGTCAAATAATTTCCTGTATACACAAGGAACAGGTGCACAATCTCAAAAAGCCTAAAGGCCAGCAGGTTTCTTTTCCTCACCCAAAAGAGCAGGCTCTTAAACAAAGAAGTGTAGCAGAGCATGAATAAATGTGCCTGAAGCACTAGTAATTTATGTTTTGGCAAGTAATAGGGATCTTTCTACTACAACTTGTCTACTTTTACAGCAACTGCATTTTTACATATGTATGACCCATAGAATTCAGAATCTCAGCTAAGGAATCACTCACACAGTAAAATGGTTTGCGTGCCAAGAGGCTTTTAAAGTACTTAAAGAGAAAATGGTGGCTTCTGGGCAGCCCTTCTAGCATGATTCATACATATAAACCACATTCTGTAGTGAGAAATAACTGGTTTTAATGCTCAGCTGTTCTGCAAAGGCAAGCAATGATGGGCGAGACATGCAAGGGAAAACAGTTACAGTTGATAACAAGACCACACTCATATATATGTATAATTTGGTAAATTGCAAAATAGTAAAGATGTTCCTTTCGATACTGCTTTTAAAAAGGAAAGTATTGAAAGCAGTATTTCCTTTTGAAAAAAGGAATCCAGTTGATTTCTGTATGTAAGTATGTGATGAGATAGTTCCTTCAAAAGTAGAGGGGTGTTTTCAAAGTTGTGTTCACCACGATGCCTTTGATAGAGCTATCTCTGAAATACTTCTGTGTTCTACTTAAGGCCTAGCTTTGCAGTTATGTTTCACATCCAGTCATACTGAAATAATTGGCTCCTGACTTGTACTCCTCCAGCACCACATATTCATTCATTCATTCCCAGCACTCGCCATGGCCTCTCTCCAATACTGTGACCTCACATGTCAGATTCTGATGGTGAGAAGTCTCCCTAGTGACCCTGCAGCTGGTGTCCTGCAAAATGGACATAAAACACAGAGAGATCATGGGAGCTGAGCTGCACGTAGGGTGTGTTATATTGTGGGTGTTAATGCTCAGCGAAACGGTGCTCTAGCAGCAATGTCCTCTGTTGCAGTCTAAGAAAACAGCCTCTCTTCTGTCACATGATGTACCTCCCTCCATGTGACTTGTTGGTACCTGAAGTCTTGCAGGCTTAGGGAGTTGTTTGGCAAGCCTAAGGAGCAACGCTAAGGGAATCTCATTGCAACAAGTCATTAATAATCATTTATTTCTATTTTGTATAGAATATGGCCAAGGTGGTAATGCATGCTTTCAGAAACAACTCGAGACATTGGATAGGAGCCTAATTTTTCTGAGAACTGGTTGGACATCACTCCAGTGATTAAAACATTAAGACAACCAAATTTAAAAGACAACCTCTTCTTTATTTTCTGGTTACATGTGAGAATAAGGCATAGATGTGTGTGTTCTTACACATATTTATAGTTTTAAAAAATTAACACATAGAAAAGACAGAAGAACAAGCTGAAACTAGAATGGAGCAGGTATCTGATGCTCTTCATAGAGCTGTGGTTGAAGACTGCTAGATGGGGAGATGCAAAATAAACTGTCAGAACAGAACAAATAAAGGAGGGAAGGCACTGTCAGAATAGAACAAATAAAGGAGACTTTGAAGTGGTGAATGTTGAACCTCTGGTCTCTTCTAAATTGTCTCTTCTAAAAAGCTGACCTGCTTTACAGGTGAGCACATTAGAATATGAGTACAACTGTTATCATAGAATCTGATTCCTTTATTAAAAATGAAAACCTGAAGCCTGGTTTAAGCAAGAAATGTGCAGAAGATTTTTTGAAGTATATGGAACAATCCTGGCAGAAGATTTTTTGAAGTATATGGAACAGATTTCTGCATACCTTGATTGGTAGCTGCCTGGCGTCAAGCAACAGGCTTACTGTTTCATTATAAGCCCATAAAACTACTTTCCAGAACTGCCTGGTCTCTAAAGCTGGATGCTTCATCTGGTCATTGGTTGATGCTACTCATAAACTACATCAGCACCACCTTGCTTTCTGGCACATCCAGAAATGAGAATAAAAATAAAAGGAAATTCCCACTCCCTGTCTCCTTCATACAGTTGCAGTAAACTTTCAGTATCATATTTTCCACTCAGTTTTACAGCTTTATCTGTACTTAAAAATGCTTAAGTCCCATGTTTCATGCATGCTGTGTTACTTTGAGGTTGTTGATTGAACAGTTCTAAAGTTCACAGAGACATTTCATAGTTACAGCCAAAGGCAACTTTACTAACTTCTGTTTGCTTGGCTTTTAGCAAAATGAAATCCCACCCCACCCCCAAATCCTGGGAGATGCTGTGCGCATAAAATAACTTACCCACAATGTCTATTCAGGCCAAAGTATGTGGACTCCAGTTGGAGGCAGATGACATTCAACATCTTCCAGAATTCAGATAAATAAAGTACAGGTTTCAGTTTAGATGAACAATCCTTCAATCTGTTATTTTGCGTAGCAGGACAACCCTTTATTAATTTGATAAGCTTTGCTTTTGCAAGCACTTTTCTGTTTTTAGTAGAACAAAATAACAAAAAAAATCATTGATATGTCAACAGAGAAAAGACTGATTCATGTGGTCACGTGATTCCTTCTTTGCAGTTTTTCACACAAGTGTTGGGTAAAGCTCATGGAGTCAAAGTTTCACAATTTTGGCATTAATTCACCCATGGTTCACACCAAATGACTTAATTTATCATTAGTTTTTAAATGCTCTTCCACTTAAAACATTTCAGTTGTCATACCAGAGATCAGGAACATTACCATGCAAATTTCTTATGAAAGCCACCACAAAAATTATTTGTGAGGTAGACTTATGGAAAGCAGTCTAAACTTCTACAGAGGTCTTTTCTGTGTTCACCATACAGACAGGGATGGTTTTTGATGTCTGAGTTTTATTTCAAACATTTTTGCAATATAAGCATCTTCAGGTTCAAGATTTTTGGTTTGATCTGACTTCTTAGTTACTACCTCCCACAGTGATCAGAACTCAGATATATTAAAACTTAAGACCATCTAGGTAAGCTAACTAGAATTTTCCAACAAGGAATAGATAACAGCATTTGCAGGTAGAGAGAGAAGACTGGAGAAGACTTCTAACAACTTGAGTTATTAGAAGAGCAAGGAATAACCTGTCCCCCACACTGAAGGCTGAGGAAAGATAGGTCATCACATTGATCAGAAAAGAAGCATATTTATCTGGAGAGATGTTCACAAGAGAATCTCCAGAGAAGCAGTTATGATATTTAGAAGTCAGTACATTGCATGTTTGATTCCTGCTATTGACCCATGAGTACCTCCTGGTTAATTCTGCTATGCCTATAACTTCTCTATGTAAGACCACACCACAGAGAATGAATGGCTTGATGGTTAGTCTGTTGAAATCCTGGGTTTCAAGAAGAGGTAGCACAGATTGGAAGAAGAGGGGGAAGTGTCCTATACTGAGCATGTAATCTTTTTTTCCACTGTAAGAGTGGGCTGGAGAAAGACAAGGTGCCAAGGAGTGTAATAGTCTTTAGAGCTCCCATGGAGCTGCTAATAGTCAGATGTCTGATCTGGAGCTGGTTTGCATTTGTGGAGTGGGCTGGGTAACAGAGTGAGCAATTCTGAGGTAGCACAGGACAGATCCAGACAGCAGTTTGTAATAGAAACCTTGTTCCCTGTAGATGCATTTGGTTTAGTTGTGTCAACTGTGGGTAAGATTTTTTTTGCCTTCTGGAGGGTGGAGAGTCAAGTCTGGGGAGTTTTCTTTTTTGGCTTCAGTTGCTGTCTGCATAACATTTTCATTAATCACCTTATTTGCTCTAACAGAAGGTGAATAGTGCAACCGAAATCATCAGCTTGTAGCAAACAACAAATGAGTCTGCTGGCATGCTAGAAGAGAAGTAACACAAGAGTGCAAATCACTAAACAAGATCTCAGTCCAGCATATTCATCAAGGTCCATATTAATATCTTCCTTTTCAAGTTTTAACTGGACTCATTTCATAAAAGCACTGTGTTTATTATTATATATAATTACATAGAGCCCTTCTCTAGTCCCTTGTCACTTTAAAAGGTTTGAATTGCCTGTCAACTTGACAGAAAAAGAAGAACAAAATCCCACACACCTTCATTGATGCTAGTCTCTGTTATGTTTTAAAAGGCCAGGTTTCTCTGACCTATGTTTAAGACACAAGCTTTGTACGTAAGGAGTGAAGAAAGCCCCTTAGACAACAAAGTTTTGGTTCAAGGCAAGAATTCTAGGCTGAAATTCCTTTGCTGGGGGGATGCAATAGGTCAGATATGCTGATTACTGCTTACACTTTTTGGTTTCGCAAGCTCAGTATTCTTTTGAAGTATATATTTATTCAAAAGTATAACTGGAATGGAAATGGAAAAGGAAGAAAATCCCCCATCTTTTAGTTTTGTCATTCAGTAATACCCAGTCATGTTTAGAGGATCTATGTACAGTGGTTTTTTTCATTTATTTTCTATTCACTATAGAGGTTTTAATAATCATCCTCCTTTCTTACATTCACAGATCTAAGTGGAACAAATCAGAGTAATGTAGTAATTAATGGGATACTGCACTAAACCCCAGAGTCTTCCTCTGTGCAGAGTCTGATACTACAGTGTGGTTTGGAATTGACGTGTAGCTAAGGCACATCTTCCTCTCTCCCATATTAATCACTTCATCATTTCAGCATAACATAATTTAATTATCTTGCGTTTAATGCAAAGTCAAAGGGTCAGCTATTGATCTCTGTTCTTGGAACAAGCCACAGGAGAGACAAAATCAAGTGGAAGTTGTTGCTCTTTTAAATTAGTGGCATTTCAGCTGTTTTACTGAGCACTCATTTAGGATTTAATGCCTCAGAGATAGGGAGACTCAGTAAGAGTTTTAGACCTATTGAACAGAAATTACATACAGCAATTGCATGTGCTTAACTTTGACAGAAAGCCCAAGATTTAGTTTATATTATTTTAAAATGTAACCTCTTTGACACTGGGGCTGTTGCCTTTTGTTTTTCAAGAGTTAGGTTTGTCAGTGGTACTCAGTAAAAGAGCATTGCTTACTCACAGATTCCAGCAGCAGAGGGGAAAAAATGCTGCTTTTATAATAGGATGTGGCAAAAGTCCTTGTAAGCAAAGGCTTAATGGAAGCACGATGTATAGAAGTTATTCCTGGGGGGCAGGCAGGGTCCATCCTGGTCTGGACACTTGCCTGGATGTGGAGGCTATCCCTTTGAGGCAGGGTAAGGCTCCGACCTCATGGGTATCCTCATGGCTCAGGTGTTCCTCTTTCCTTAGATGGGGGGTCTCCATTTTAGTTGTGCCTTAGAACTTCTGGGAGAGTGAAATGGTGAATATTAAACTTTAGAGGTAAGACAGAGTCAACAAAAGAGCAGCATTAGGTAAGAATGATAAAGCCACATATACTTGTAAGATTTAGCCCTTACCTTTGAAATTGCATGCAATGTACACACCATTTCATGTAACCACGTAACATTTGCTGGCTGTTTGGCAGATGATCAGCATATTCAAAGGCATCCTCTGTGTCTTACTGTTAGAAATAACTTACAAAGAAGAGAAAGGAGAGAATCAGGTATGATGCATTAAATATTATCATGGAATCTCAGTGGTATAGTTATAAAGATATTATTTAGAGCTGTTTTGTTAACTTTAGGTGCTTTAGATACCAACAAGAATATTGTTTCTATACCTTGTTGTCACAGCTACTCGCAGTTTTATAAGGGGAAGCTCATCCCCTCACCTGCCTTCACTAAACAAACTCCCTTCATTTTGCTAGTAGTCACAGGTGGCCTGTGACCCTTGGTTAGAAGAATGATGAGGAATCCCTGAGACCTAGGAGTGTTTTACAAATGACACATACCTTTGTTCCCTCACTTCCACTTTCTCAGCCTTTACTTTTGGAATTGTCTTTCTGCTGGCTTTTCTATTCCACTGGATTTTACTAATGCGTCAAAGTGAGTCATCAAATGCACATATTCTTACCTAAGTGGTGAGCATATGACTAGGTTAATTAATTATTCAGAAAGTTATAAAAACACCTTTGGTTCAATGCTTTATCCAGCCTCTTTGCTAAAGTAGCTTTAAATACTTCTGCTACTTCTAATCGAGAGGATGTATTTCAAAGATTTGTGTCTATATATCTGGACACTATCATAAGAGGAAGGAGTCTCGTAGGCGGATCTCAACTTAGGGATTTTTTATCTGATTGTGTTTCAAGAGAAAAGCTCTTTAATGTATTTAACACTCACAAATGTAACTGTGTTTATACAGTGCCAGTTTCAATGTAGTCTGTATGATTGACTTCAGAGGTTCACTAGCCCCTGGCCTAGTGCAACTGTTTGTAGTTTCAAAAGAGGAAGAACCTACAAGACAAGAAGAGGGTGTGTAAGGAAGGGAGAAGAGATAAAGTGTGAACATCTCAGAAACCAGGAAGTGACAAACTGCACATGATGTATGTATGGGAAAGAATTTAATTTCTCAGTTGCCCAGCAGGACTACAGATTGTTTTGCAGTGCTCTCTAGCAGAGAAAAAGAGAGAGAGAGATACTGCAACATAAATGTAGCTAGAGATAAGAAAACCAAATACAATTTGGTCCATACCAAATACAGTTGTATTTGGTCCACCAAATACAGTGTCCATAAACTGTAACACTATCAGTCCAGAGAAGATTGTAAAAAATATATGTTTGGAAAATATGCTTATTTTTTCTGTAGAATTTTGTAGAGTAGGGTAGATGGTTGGATTTGATGATCCCAACAGTCTTTTCCAACCAAAATGATTCTACGATTCTATGCTGTAGGGATTCATCTAAGATTCCTTGGGACACTATAATGCTAGAGGGCATGTTCTCAGTCTCGTTCTCTGCATAGATCTAAATTCTATTCCAAGATTTGTCAGTGAAGGGGAGGATAGATTTTCATGGTCCTTACTCTTGGCTGGTTAGCCTTGTTGGCTGTCTCTGAATATCCCGTGTGCTTACAAACACAGGGAGATCCAGTGGAAGTTGAAAAAACAGAAGAAATTGTTTCCTTAGAAGGTCAAATCTTGTTAGTCACCTAATAACAATGTCAGGCATTTCATCTTCATGGAGGGAAAACTGCCACAAAATGTTAATGAAGAATATTAATAACTTTGCATTTTTTATTAGCAAGAACTATAGAAACTATATTTTTGGCAAACAGTTGTTCACTGACAATTAGCCTTTTATAAAGGCTAGAACTGTACGTCAGAAACCCCGCAAGTAGTTTAAGCTGATCTTTTTTTGGTACAGAAAAGTTGTGATAGTGTGTTTCATTGATCCAGTTCAGATTAACATCATCATTGCATTGAAAACTTCCTCAAAGCTAAAGGAATTAAAACAGGAATACAAAAAAAAAATCCGTAAGAAATAAAACATTTTAGTCAACCAAAAATAAAATTACTGTAGGCAAAGGATGTAGCATTATTTCCTTTTATTAAATGTATGGTCATTTCATTTTAAAGCCAGTTTGCTGTAAGATTTGTTTTCCAGATCCTAGAGCGTAACTTTCAGCTACTTACTGGTTGGTTGTGTGAAGTGGTCTGGAACTAGGCTTTAGCTGGGAGTGGAACACAAAGTTTAATGTACTGAACACTCAGTGATGCACTTCAGCAGAGACGAAGTTTAGTAAGAACTAAACAGGAGTTAACATGGTGGGCAGAAAATGACTTGGTAAATATAACTGGTTCAAATTTCAGATTCTTAATTCACTGCAAAAATGCAGGAGAAAAAACATGGGTATTTTAAAAGGGCTAAGCTACAGAATCTCACACAGACAAAGCAGTTCAATTTGGGCATCTCAGCTTGAACACAGATTCAGTAAAGCCGTGAAATGCCTATTTTAGACAACAGAAAGATTATGTGATGGAATGTCCTGGAAAAGAAATAAGCCTCGAAAGGCTAGAATGATTCTGCCTTGACAAAAAAGAAGCGAATGTGGCTCATAAATATACAGTAAAGTAGCTCCAATTCTTACAAACTGAGATTTAAGATCTGACATCGTTGAACAAATTTGAAATGAAAGTCTAGAATATAACAGATAATATGTTAAAAAAGGAAATAAAGAAAAAAAAAGAAAAAATACTGTTTCCATTACAGTGAAAGTGGTAATATTTTTAAGGAGAACCAGATAGCTGCATGGAACATAACCAATCAGTTGTTTTGGTTCTTGGGTGGGTCTTACTGTGGTTAAGGCAAGGGGAGAAATTTTGTGCTACTTACATTTCTCTAGCATTTTAGCCATTATCCTTATAGTATCTGAATGTGTGTTCATCATTTGTTGTTGGAGTAGTTCTAATTAGCTGTGGTTATAAAGGTAGGTCACAGTGTAATCTCTGCTCCCAGAAGGCGCAATACAAGCACCTTGAGAGCAAACAGTAACACACATACACTTAAAACTTGCCTCTTGGAAATCCCCTTTCAAGAAATGCTCATATATGTCTAAATAACTCAATGAAACATTACGGTATGGAAAATAAACTAAAGATTTAAGTAATGAATATTATGTTGCAGCTCCTGCTCAGTAGAGTTTCCCATGTACGCAGAAAACACAAGATCCAATGATGTATCAATTTAATGACTAGATTTGTTAAGATTAAAATAAAGATGCCCAGACTTAAAAGTGAGGTTGTACTTGATGGTGCCTGCTGGAAATCTGAGTGCTGCAGTTCTTAAGTACAGGTCACTTCATAGATAATGGGAATAGCAGGAACATGCATGCTTGTGTCAGCAGGTACTAACGCAGCCCAGCTCCTCCTCGCTGTGTGTCCTAGGGGCTTGGGGAAGTGTTATGTCCCAGAGTCTAATAACATGTGAACTCTGACTGAGGCTTTTCTTGGATTTGGGCATTCATATCACAGTCCCCTCCCATATTGGGTTCCTGGTGTCTTGTGACAGTCAAATTCACCCTTTAACTTTTCTTTTCACTGAGAACATTACTAAAACTTACTCATTTTCCTGTAACTAGTCGAGCTTAATATTGCTGAATTTGCTGCCTCTGTTAGATATGGTTGAAGGTATTGGACAGGCACACAAGAGGAGATGCAAAAAAGCATGACTGCATTTGGCTTGTTTGTTATGAAATACCATCCCCAAAATCATGAATTTAAAACTAACTGGTTTCAGTTTATAGAAATTTGTAATTGCGTTTGGAATTATTTGATCCCTTTTTAAATACTTGATAAATAAGTTACCATCTATCTACAGTATCTAACATCAAAACCATGCATTATTCTCTCTCTTGCACTCAGAAGGTAAAGGGCTTGTTTTTTTGACTATGCAAAAGACCTTGTTTATGAATGAAAGAATAACAGAAATTAAAATATTCGTATATATGTATCAGGGCTATTGAAGGATGACCTTTGTCTTTTTTTTTTTTTAAATAACAGCCAGTCTTAAGAAACGTAGTCAGCTTGGCTGAATGTTTTTTCCCAGGATAGCATTTCCTCTCTTGGAGGAAGGCTGGTTCAGTCACATCTCTATTTAACTGTCTGCCCCTCATCCTCCCCACCCAGCCTGCTGATCTGTGTTTCCAAATATACCCTTAATTATGTGTATGAAAATGTAGAAATATAAGAATAGCACACAGTGGCATGTTCGGGGTTCTAGTCTGTTTTCATACCAATGTACAATACTGTTCTGCAAAGCAGCAGAACAGATTAAAGATCACAGAAAATTGTTTCTGGGTTACTGTTTCTGGTTTTGCAGGCACTCATGGAATTTCCAGGATACAAAATTCTTTATTACTGCATGTCTTTGGCATATGCTTAAACATAATGTGCAGAGCTACTTACTACATGAGTTAAATTGAAAAAATAGCACCCAATATGTGGTTTGACTTAATAATACAAATACAGAATAATACAAGGACTTTTATATAATATCATAGGAATATGATATTCAGTAAGCAGCACAAGTAGCTGGGTCTGTGCCACTGAAATGATTTCAAAGGCAGCACACCTGCAGATCTCACGCACTTTCATTCACTGAGCATTGCAAGCTGCTTAATGCAGATTTACACCCTTTTTTTTCTTTGGACTGGGTGGAGTTCAGAAAGAAGCCAAAAATGTTCTTACTTGTGTAATCTGCAGTTAAGATCAGTTGAATTTAATTCTTGATTGTGATGTTTTTCCATCAGCTTGTGTAATTCTAAACACAAGTTATGTTGTCATCTGCTCTGGCAGAGGAGCTACAAAGGTTACAGTTCAGTGGGATTGGGAACATGGAATTCCAAACCTATTTAAAATTGTAAAAAAACCCACAAATTCCCAAATCCAATATTCCTTATCTTTTAAAGGCATTTCTCGTCTGCCTCTCTGAAGAGTAAAAACGCCTGAGCTGCTTTTTGATTCCTTTATTTTCAAGCATCTTCATCTTTTGGACACTTACTGCTCTTTGAGACCCTCTAATAATGCTTATAATGCACAAAAATACTGCCACTGCCAAGGCATAGTGTTAAGACTCAGTATGTACACAATATATACAATATATGCATTCACACACTTGACATGTTTCCTGCTGTATTTAAGATATTTGATAACATTTCCACAGTAATTTACAAGGTTAATTCTGCAGTCATCATGTAAAGGTAAATTTCTGACTTCAGCATTGCCTAAGATG
>JAOXNG010000057.1:24290353-24305144 GCA_028566535.1 Scolopax minor | reverse complement strand
GAAGGAGGCCAGTGAGTTCATCCAGTTCTCGGGTGGCAAGTGCCCAAGAGCAGCACCAAGGAGTCACCATCCGAGGGTGCCCCAGAAACAGTGCATGGAGGTGGCAGACACGGGATGGGTGCCTTCCTCCCGGGCCAGACTCTGCTCTGGGAAACACATCTGGGCACTGGAGCCAAATCAGTGCCATTGGCCTCTCTTCTCGGATGTGTCCCACTCCCTCAGCCCTGCAAATCTTTTAGTTCTGAAGGCAAATTTAAAACGTGCTGGGTAACATATTAACCAGCCGCCTGCAAAGTCCTGCTTAGTATATTAAATGTGTCAGCTTTTCAAAAAGGGTGGGCTACAGAGCTGTTGAAACTTTGTTGAAAAAGTCAGGGAGTATTTGGCTATTTTATGTAGTCACACATCCATAATTTGAGTTAAAGTCTATAAACAATTTCCTTGTTTCTTTATAATTTCTTAAATTAAAAAACTTTTTTAAAGAAAAAAAGCAACTTTTTTTACATGAACCTTCTGTCAGCATTTAAAATCCCTTAGATGGTACATTTGCCAGTTTTCTGTTTTCCTGGAATACTGTGCAGAAGACAAGTCAATAACAGATTTTACAATCAACTCTGATGCCAAATTAAACTCATGATTCTTCTCAGCTCACATAAATCATGTCTTTTGGAGAATGTTGCCCAGAAGTAATGCGAGAAGAAATAAAGGAATTTCCCCCTGCAGTTACATTCCCATCACTGACTAACAAAACATTCCAATGTTTGGTACTTACCTTCAAATCAAGTTCAGTTCTAGAGCAGAGAAGCCAAACCCCCTCCCGATTGCCCAGGCAGGACATAGGACTTCAAATCTAGTGGGACTCTTTTGTGTTATGTTTATCTGTCTTACCTATGGTAAATATATACTTACTAATTTAAATCTATTCATAACGGGGTCCCACGCTAGCCACAGCCATTTGCTCCACTTCCTTGCTGCGCACATAAATTCAATCATCAGGGCTTTTTACTATAACTGGTAGATGAAGTCTAATGTGTGGTATTTTACATTTTTAAAAATACTTGAATATAGCACAACTTACATGCTGTTGAATCTTGTGTGAGAGGTATGGATGCTTGGGTCTGCCTTGCTGTCCTTCCAGTCACTCCAAGAGTTTTCAGTCTTTGTAGACATACTGAAGATGATTTGCTGGGGAACAAGGGAATTAAGTTCAGTATTATTCTGCAGAACACTGAGACACATGGCTTTTCTATTCAGAGGGTTCTGTGGCCTTCTTGAGTGAACAGAGTGACTCAATAACATTCTGTGCAGAAAGACAGTATTTTCATCTTGCAAGTGTAAAATGGGGAGCAGCAGAGGGAGGCCAGGAATTCTTTAGGAATTTCTCCAGCCCCAGGACCTCAGGTAACTGCCTTGGCCTTTGCTTTCCCAATCAGAGTTTTCTTGGTTCTTATGCTGCACATAGCGAGACATTTGAGCAAAGGCTGTGATCACAGTAATAATAATCATGGCTTTGTTCATTTTTTTGTTTTGGTTTCATGGCACTTTGTGAGTTTAGCTATTTAGCAGTCTTGTAGACCATTACTATCAGCTCCTACTGTAGCCCCATAAATTCTGCTTTCTCATTAAAGTCTTCATTATCCCTCCTAGGGGACAATAGCTAGTTTTATAGCTATGTTAGGTTGCATGAACTACTTTAATTTTGCTTCCTCTGTGTTAACAATATTAACAGCTTTATTTTAGCAGGACATCCATGTTAGGTTGAGTTTTGGGGAAAGGTTCTCAATTTCTTCTTTAAAATGCACTTTTTTCTAACATTTCTAACCATTTATTTGCGGTTACACAAAGAAAAGCATTGCAATTGTGTTATAAGTAGAGGGAGTCTTTCTAAATGTGGTGATAACTCAGAGTGATATGTGGATTTACATAGAAATAGACAACACATGAAGAAAAGCCTGTAGAAATACCAGATAGATGTAAAAACTGAAGACCAGAACTGTAAGCAATGAAGAGTAACACAGAAATGATTGGGAAAGTATTAAGCGTGAATAATAAAAGGTGAAAAGGCTCACTGTGTGGTGGAACAGTCAGTTCTTTTCACTAGAGAAGGGTTTATCTGCAAAGTACAGCCTCATATTCTGAACAAGTATTAAAGTATGAAGTATTAAAATCCAGTCACAGAACCTAGGTATGACATGCTATTAACAGTACTGCTACAGAGCTGCCCTCTGGCTCTAAGGGTAAAGTTTACCTGGTCAGTGATCTTTCTTGAAATTTATTGATCTTATAATAGGCAAGGCTTAGAAATCTGACTCACATGACATAGGGGCTCTCTAAAAAGCATGCTGCTTTTTAGAAATATTTTCTAGTTACACAAGGAGTTTAACTGAGCCATCCACATAGAAATCAAACAAATGAAAATTAGGGAAAAAAAAGTTTTGCTGTAGCAAAGATTATTTCTACATTTAAACAGCATTAGAAGTAAATGATGCAGCTTTTGATAGGATTTGAAGTTACCAGACACCAAGTATAAGTGCCACAGAAGAAAACTGGAATCAGTTATGACAAAACTGACAGGCTGGGGAGAAATCCTCTCTATCAGCACTGTGCAGATGTGGCCTATTTTCCTCTGTTTTTGTTAAGAAGTCATATTTTCACTGCAGGCTGTTAAAAATCAGTGTCTATCACCAGTTTTCTGTGCCGTGGTATGTGACACCAACGCTGCTTCCTGCATCCCCCCAGGAGATGGGAAGGTGGTTCACTGGTAGGAGGTGTGCAGGGGCCACTCCAGTGCAGGGAGAAGGATCTTCGCCCCACAGAGAACCATTTGACAGGGCAACCCAGAGGAAGTAACGATTTACTAACACTGCTTTTCCTCTTTAGGCCTTTTTATAAGAGAGATTATCAACAAGCAGCACAAATTAAAATGCTATTTTCTGAACTTTTGGATTGACTTATCCATGATAGTTCTGGGCAGACAGTGAAAAGGAAACAAATCCCCAAAACAAGCTTAGGGAATCCAAACATTTGGATTTTGGCCAGGATGCAATCAGGGAGGCCAATCAGTGCTACATTTCAACAAGTGAAGCCTTATGTCACTTTAATGTCCTTTCCCAGCAAGTCTCAAACAGTTTCTTGAGTGTAAATTCCAGTTTTGCAAGCAAGTCTGCCCTGTGTTTTCCTGAAGGACTCTTGGAGTTGATAAAGCTCTAGAAGGATTCAGGAGTCTGATCATATTGAACAGACTGCATGGCCTTTAAATCAATACAAAAGAGTACACAAGAATTATTTGTTGTATCACTGCAATAAAGGTAAAATAAGTCCATTATCAATCGGCCAGGCAGATAAGTTTACAGTGTCCTTATATTTAAGAGCCATATTCTTAGAAACTAGTCATGCCAGTTAAGAAAAACAGTCAGCAAATGCAGAGTTGAGCAAGTCCATAACCTTGGCTGAGTTGGGGGGTGCTGACCCTGACCTTCTCTCCATAGGTACAGTATGTTTGCACCAGGAAGAAAGAAAATCCTAGCAGCAGGTTGGCACGTTAGTAGATGGACATCTTCGAGATCTGCAGAACAGGTAGGCATGTTCAAAGATGTTTTTTTTCTCTCCCCTGAATTATTTTACTACCTGATTCATCCCCAATTCAAATTTAAGATGATGTGAAACAGCAAGTATTGAAAGTAAACAAGCTGTGAAAATAGGCACAATAATAAAATGGTTAATATGGAATTTGAAGCAAGAATGAAAGAAGGGTAAAATTAAATAAATCAGTATTTTATTATAAAATTTTATTATAAAAAAATATGCCCTCTCAAGTCTTTTAAAATTAATTTTAAATATTAGAGGTTTAACTGATTTATGATTAATCACCAATCCACTGTCCAAAGGGAGGGCCAACCCTACACTAACAGTTTTATCAATCACCCGTGGAAAGTGCTTAAAGGAATTATTAATAATATTAGGACATTGAATTATTGGATGCTAATACAGAGTAATCTGGATTGCTCAGTAAACTGGGTACAAGTGTTTTTGATATCATCAAAATGAACTCAGACGTTTAGGAAAAAATCCAAGAATTAGCTCTACTCACCAGATGGAGGACTCCAGCTCAGGAAACCAAGGACTCCAAAAAAAAAACAGGTCAAAGAGCAGCTGAATGAGAGTTGCCTGTACATCTTATGGCCAGAAAGACTAAAGACATCTTTGTGAATAACCTATACAATAATTTTAATTGGGAAATAAATTTCTACTGAAATATAGATGCTAGAAGTTCTTATATAGAATTGGAGACTAATTCAGAAGATGCTGTCTAATCCAGCTGCAGGCTGTCCAGGACACTCTGCAGCAGAGACTGTCTGAATTCGTACTTGTTGGAGCTGGAGTGTATTTCAGGAAAAAAAAAAAAAAAAAAAGTTTTGAGTCTGATTGAGGTATCCACAGATCAAGGGAGATGTTAGAAGGCTGGAGGATACTTGAAGAAGAGGCACGAGAAACCTTAGACTCCCAGAAGGGCAAAGAGGTGTTGGCAGCAGCTCGGGCAGCGCCGTCGGCTTGGCCTGACACAGAGGGACGCCCCGTCAGAGGGTACAAGCCCTTCCAGGGCAACAGGCGACTCCTCGGTCAGTCAGACTAATTGATGAGCCAATTAACACACACTCCCTGGCTCTGCATCCTGCCCTTTGCCCCTTCTTTTCTAGGCTTCAGCGTTTCCCCAGCACAGCGCTGAGTGCAAAAAGCACACACAAGAATTCAAGCAAACAGATACTTTAGAAATAAGTTAATTTTATTGAATAGGCATTACAGCTTCTCTCCCTTTCAAATAATGGAGAAGCCAATTCACACAGATTACAGAGCTATCAGTTACTTTGAATAATCTTTCATAAAAGAAAGAAATTAAATACAGTTCTGCTATAAAAAGTGCGACAGTTATAACTGGAAGTTTTTTCAAAACAAAAGCAAGTTTTACTACCTATTGCAAAAGTTGGTTTAGTGCTTTAATACTTTACAAAGTAACAATCCCACTGCTAAAAACAGCTCTTACACATCATCTTTGTCAAAGTATGGATCAGATTAAAAATGACATTTTAATTGAATTTGAATGAAAATTGCATGTAGAAAAAGTTCTCAAGAACTCACACTTTTCACAACAAAAAATACTCGTTATCTTTTAATGTTAATTAATGCTCTTGGTTTTTTTGAATGATGGATTTAAACATGATATGGTAGTAAGCTTAAAAACAATCAACTGTTTTGTTTGCAGACAAGTGACTACAACCAATCACATCCTTAAAAAATGAACAGGGAAGGGAATGGAAAAACATAAATTCACTCCTTTCGTATGGGATAAAAGTTTTTTATGAAAATGGTCAAATACAGAAAAACCTGAAAAGTCACTTCAGCTTTAAATAAAGTTCTGATATACTTGTTATATTGTTTAAATCCTAAATTAATCTTTGCTAAAATAGTATAAATTTATAGAAGACAACAAGAAACTCAGACTCTGAAAAATGAGAAGAATGGTATGGCTACCAAGAAGTTGAATTCTTAGCCAACAAAAGTCAGTGAAACTTGCTTTATTCCTCATTAAAATTTACTTAAGCCCCGGTGAGAGCCAACTACTATATTTCTTTGAAATATGGACTTCAAGTACAAATATATTTATTGTACATTTCTATGGTTTCAAAAATGCTGAGTTTGCAAGGTTATTAGAAAGAGTCACATTATTTGTCCTGATTTTTTAAACTTTGTATAATTAGCTTTGGTTATAATTGAAAAGAGACCCTCACTTAATGAGTAAATGAACTTCTATAAACTAATGGTGCGACATCTGCGTTATTTTAATTCTTATTTGGGGAGACAAGCCACTATATGCAAACTGAACTGAGGAAGCCAAATCTTCTTATTGGATTATTGGAAAATATTTATTGGAAAATCTACCACAGGCTTTAAGGAAAAAGAGCTTTAGAATTTGTCTAAGGAAGTTCAGAACACGAAAGGAAAAAATTTAGCAATAGCAAAAAAGATGTGCCAACGATTTGGGGGAGCGTATATTATACAATAGTAATAGGAAAGTTATAATGAAATAGCTACATATACCTTTTGTGTATAATAATTCAGACTGTCCTTCAAAATTTGCCCTAATTTGAGAGGCATTGGGTTTTAACAACACAGGATTCTGTAACAAAAAAGGTAAAATACACCAAATGGCAGAAACACATATAAACAGCATTGATATTTTCAATGTTTCATTCAACTTCTCCCATACAAAAACGTTAGTGACAAGAATCAACGAGGAACAATGAGGACTTTCAAGGAGAACAAAGTCTTTCAGCCACACAACAGTCAACCTCAAGGCATCAAGAAAAATTTGTAACAGTATTTTGCATCTTAAAATTGAATGCAAAATAAAGCTCTAGACGGGCTCCAATAAGAAAACAAGATCTTTATGCAGATTTGAAAAACTGGTAAGACTGACAGATTCCAAACGCAACAAGGAGCAAGCAGGGTAAGAGCAATGGGCTTGGAAAAGAGACAGAAGTAATTGTTCCTCCCCAGGAAAGAGTACAAACCTAATCCAGATCATTGGGAGAGAGTTTTATACAAAACTGTCAAAGTGGGCCTGGAATGGCCCTGTGTATGGGCCCTCCTGGCCACCTAGGTCTGTGGGGCTCATTCCCTCCGTTATTTAATCTGGGTTTAGACCCCGCTTGGTCTCCTTGGCTTATGGTGAATGAGCAGAGACTGGTATGTGCATGCAAAGCTCCTTGAGCAGCTCCGAGGGAAAAGCATGTTCCGTACTGTACATGCACTATGTGCATTATACAAAGACCGTATTTACAGTACTCTGAATCTTGAGCAAATAAAAAATAAAATCATTGCTTAATTTTTGTTAGTATTAAAACATAAGTGCACACAATTTGCAAAGTTTCAAGAGGAGAGCGCGTCTACCACGCCCGCATGGCTGTGTCCCACCTCGCACCTGATTGCAAGCCCGATACAAGGAGGCGCAGGGCATTCTCTGAGCCAGTCCTGCTGCCACATCTCCTGGGTATTTCAACCAAAAGCGTGGGGAAGAGGCTGCGTGTTACTTAAACCTGGAGGCAATGACACCAAGGCAGTGTTCCACTTCATCTTGTCTGCAAGGACGACACCGCGGGGCCCGGGAGAACTGTGCCTGTTTTAAAGGCAAGAATGGCCAGGCTTGCTCTGTGCTGGCTGGGCTGGCGACAGACTGCCAGGCTTCATCGGGAAAAGGTCTCTGCCAAAGGGTTCTAATTCTATTCTGTGGCAAAGCAGCTACATGGGATTTATCTAAAAATGTGGGGTTTACCTCCCAGATTGCACGAGAGCAAAAGTGTAACTCCAGCGTAACTCCATTTTCATATTTACATCGATTTTGCACGTGAACAAAGGAAGCACTGGGTCACTGTCATACCAGCTTACACTTCCCCTTTTCTTATTTTAAACAGCCCTGGAAAGGGGCAAAATGAAAACACAAACCACAGCTGGCACACAGGAGTCAGGCACTTTCAGTTCTAACACTGGATCACACTTGGGCCATCTCAGACGATTCTGCCACTCGAGTAGAATTTGCTTTGTTTAAGAAGGGCAGAAAACTTGGCATTTTTCTCTCCTTTCTCCCCAATAGAAAACTCTGCAATGGAGTAAGAGACTACATTAGATGCAGAGATGAGTGGCAAAACAACCTTTATCTGTTTCCCCAGAATACAGGAAGATCTAAGAAACTCAGTCTTGACAGGAAATAGTTTTTGATCCACCTTAACTGTTTTACCTCTTTTTAGTATTTTGGTGCCATGGTTACTCCAGTACCTACCACTATCTCTCTAGTGTTGCCCCTCTTTCCTCTTTTGACAAAGGTTTCCTGACACGCTGACGTTGAGCAAAGAATTACAATTTTTTAAAGAATTTTTTTTTAGGATCAGAGGTCATTCAGCTGGCTAGGCATGCCGTTAGGTAGACTTAGAGCAGGCTGGAGTGTTTTACAGTCATGGTTAAAGGGGGAAGTGGGGCAGAGGCTGCAGCCAGTTAAGTGACTCTCAGTCCCCAGGGAGACATAATTTTAAGGCTGTTTGGAACAGGGTGGCTTTTACCCATATCACGTGTTCCACAGTGCAAGGGTGCATCGGCCGTTACAGTTCTCTTGGTACAGTACGTGCACTCAGGTAATGGGAGATAAAACAGCAATCAGAACAGTATATTCACTTGAGAGGAAAAAAAACAAACCCAAACAAAACAGAGTGATCATGATATCCAGGGAAAAAAAGTCTCAAATCCCCCCCAAAATCAGTGGCATATACTAGCTCCGTTAAGAATGCAGCAGTTAAACAGACAATTGTATGGCGTTTTGGTACAAGGCAAGTCTCTCCATAGTCAAGCAATCACTTTAGGAATAAGCCCAATTATTTGTTCACAGATGGAAAAATCACTAAAGAGAAAATGTAAATTCCATTGACTGAAAAGAAGCGTAGACTAATAAAGAAGAGCCCTGAATATGGAGTAACGCTCGCTTGATTGTTCTGAAACCAAGAAAGAGCTTCTGCTGCCACAGGAATCGATGCTCAGTACATCTTAAAACCAGCCTGTTTATCAGGAGAAACCTGGATGCAGAATCTTAACATTAGGCGTCCAGATTTGATAATTTTGGTTGCAGTACATACTTTAATAGTAATTCTGAACAAATAAACAAACCCCAACAAACTGAACCACAGAAGTTAAGTCATTTTAAAAACTACAGAGACTCCTGACTTAACATATGCATTAGTTTGCAAAGTCTTTTTTGCACGGTTCATCAATAGTTGATATGTTCAGTACAAAGAACTATGAAGAAATAAAATCCGAACACTTTAATCTGCAAGAAGCTAATGCATATTTGATATATATTAAAACACAATGTACCTGCCAGTTAAAGGATGACATTTCTATGATCTAGAATTATTTTCTTCCCACAGATGCTAAATGATTGCACTGGTTATTCATTCTTGATTTTCACTTTGAAGGAATAATAAATCTCTGATCTTTTTTTTTTTTTTTAAAAAGCAAAGTCGTATTACTCCAATGGATTCAGGGTGTCTTATGAATGACCCAAGTCAATCAATAACTGTACGGAAATGTTTCATTTGGTAAGAAAGCTTTCCAGATGAGTGTTTATTCAGAAGCTGCTTATAAAAGTAGCTAGTGGTAGGGACTGGAAAGAAGAGTAGAATTAAATAGAGAGGGATAGTATTGTACCAAAATATATAAAGAAAAATTTAAAGCTTTTCAATTAAAAAAAATTTGTATATTCAATTCGCATTAGATACAGATGTGCACGACAGACAGAGCAGTTAGAAACAAGTACATTTACAAAGCTTTCTTTTCATGGTTAATATCTACCAGCATTTTTGAAGGTAACTTACTAAAATGATGACCCTGTTTATAATAAAGGCGCAAAATATTGCTCTGTAGCATATTTTCAAAATAATATAAAAATAATTTCTATATTACAATTTAAACTTGGCTTGTAAAATTCCAACATAATACAGCCTTAACTCTACAAACAGAACATACTTACAAACACCTTTGTGTCGTTTTCCTCTAGTTTTTAACAATATAATATTTTAGTCATATACACTGGAAATTAATGTGCAAATTAAAATAGATAGTAGCGTCTGTTACTGAAATAATTTAAATTCTATGCTATACACTGTTTGGTGATCCTCTGCGTAAGCTGCCATACCCTAAAACAAATACTCTTCAAATACACTGACAGAGACTTAAAGTCCACTAAGCTGAAAAGCCATCTACAGTCAGCATCAGTTATTTTGCTTCTCTGGACCTATGTTTATTTGAGATTATTGTGGTTTCTATAATCACACGGGGTTTCACCTGTGCAAAACATTCCCAGTGCTATGAAGACCTTACTCCCCTGACTCGCTCGTACTTCACGCTCACCTCCAGCCTGCCAAGGCTTGGTGTGTCCCTGAAGCACCTGGTTTAAGGCCCCATCACTCACGGGATTCTGTCCGCAGGTTTCAGAAGACAGCAGGTCTAGCCCAGAGAGGCCCAACGCTTCCCTCCCTCTGCCCCTCAGGCAAAATTCTCATCAGTTCCCTCCCTGGAAGAGCGAGGTCAGGCAGCCTGAGAGAAACTAACACTGGCTAAAGGCTCAGGCCTCCGTCCCACAAACATTTATGCTTTTTCTGAACAGAAAGTTCCGTTTCTGAAAACAAGTAGTCTCCTTGATGTCAGGGAGACTATTCATGTTAGTGAAGTTGAGCACCAGTGTGACTGTTTGCAGAGTCGGAGAGTTAGAGGGCAGTATTTTGTCAGATCTGTGCTGTGCATTTTTTTTGATATCTACACATTCATCACACGAGGAGTAGATAACCCTGAATATGCCTGTATGTACAAGGACTGGTATTGCCTCAGACTGCTTTGATCTGCAGTCCAACTGTGCAAATCCACGGAAAGTGTCCCTCCTCCATGCTTTCTGTACAAGCCATACATCACCAGGTTTGCAACTTACAAAAGACGACTCTGGAGACTTCCCTTGGCCTATTTAGACTTCTTAAGAAATAAGCAACACAAACCTCTCCAAGTACAGCATCTCTCTTTCACTGATCCCTTTAAGATAACCTTTGACTTCGGAAGAAGAAACTAATGGCTAAAGAAGGCTGGGTCACACACTATATTTCCATTGCATTTATGAAACTCAGTGAACCATAATAACAAAAGGTTAATCAATTGTTTTAAAATCCAGAGTATCGTAAATTACTTTTGATGTTCTACGCCACCTTTTTCTGAACGAGCTGCTTGTTAGCCATGTGCTACAACTGACACCCACATCTGAAAAAACACTTGTAAAGTCTAGCAATAGTTTACTAACTCTTTATAAAGCACTTAAAATGGAACTTTAATATAAAGTGTGACTGAAACCCATTATGTATTACAGGCCTCCTCTGTTATGAGCAGACCTTTCTATCAGAGTTTATGAACAACGTAAAAAAATTGCATAATAGGTTTAAGCCTTTTTTAAATTAGAAAAATTGCACATTCACACATTAAAAAATCCAGCTTCCTCCAACTTAAATATGTCCTGGTGATTTTGGATCAATTTGAGGATGGCGTAGCCTACCCAGGATTTAATCTGTACTTTTGGAATCTGGACAACAGTGGTAACTGGTGAATCACTATCAAGGAGAGAGGGGGGAAAAGGGCAAATGCAAAAAAGATATATGTGTTTTGCAGCCACTTGAGCTAACAGAAGAAATTAACACAGTCCTCCCAAAACGATTTCTGTACAACTGGGACTAAGTAATAACTCTAATGAGCTCTGGAAGGTACAAAGAGGGCAGATCAGGCTCAAGAAAGGACTTGCTGGCCTGTGGGCTATATGAGCTTTCAATGTAAGGAAAAATAAACCAGACGAGCAGTCAAAGGTTAGCCTCACAGTTGAAGATTATTCTCTCTCACACCTGCCTAAGGAATGATACAATTTCTTTCAGTGCTGGTGAAAACAACTCATGAGCAGTTGGGAATTCTCTTTGAAAAAAATAAGTAGAAAATTTCCTCTTATAGCTATACTCTTCTTTTAATGGGACAATCACTTCTTCAGGAGGAGGCATTCCATCTGTATGTCTGGGCCGTTAAATACTAAGGTATCCCCTTTAGACAACTGCCACAAATAGCTCAGAAAAAAAAGAACAACTACAAGGAAAAGGTGGGTAGATTTTAACTGGCAAATCGCCTTGCAGGCATGCAGCAAGCACAACTGAAACGTGTTCTGTCAGTATTTCATCTAACAGATATTTTAAAATGAGCGATCCAGTAGTGGCAACTATTTATGGAACTATCTGAGTGACTTGAGGATGACACTGAACACTGAAGCTTGTTATTCCATACAGTCAAGCCTATTATTATCCAGAAGATCAATTAATTTTTCAAATTAATCTAACATACAGGTACAATCTATTCAATAATTTAGAATAGAGCAATTTGTCTAAATATTGACCAGCTGTAAAACTCTTTCAAGTAGTAGATCTTAAAAATATCATCTAGAAACAACTCTTTTGAAAAAGGGGAAACAGCAAACTCTCATGCTAATTGCTTATTTTTTACGTATGTGCTGTTATTTTTTTTTTCCTCATTTAGCAAGTATACAACTGATTTAAATACATGGGCTGGTGTACTTTGCTGCTGATGTAATATTTCTTAAGCACAATTTTACATAGAAGCGATTCTCGGAGTTTCAGATGCTTCTGCTACTCTAATGCTCTAAGAATTCTTAAATATTTATTTCTTTCATGAAATTTTATCCTGTCAGTTTTCTCAGTCTCGGCAACAAATACAGTCAAGTATGATATTTGATTTGTTTTAAATTGACCTGGGTTGGTTTAACATAATCTGCAATCACAGATTTCTTTGGCAATAAGAAATTACATGTAATCACAACAGTTAACCAAAAAAGGACGCTGCTGAGCAGGGTACACAGCTGGAGACACGGGGTTTACAACATGCTTACCTTCAGGACAGAGGTGCCATGGAGTTTTAACCTCTCATTACACACACCAGTGCTCCCCTTGAGTGAAGTAAGCAAATTCAGTAACATTCAGTGTATGCTCAGAATACGACAAGAAGTAAAAGTACAGGTGTGGACTCATGGAACAGCTAACACAGCAAAGGCCATGACTTTCTAGGAGTGGGCAACAGATCTGTTTTTAAACTATTCTTTAAACCTCCCATTCAGCAGAAAACATAAACATATTATCAATTTTGAGCATGTGCTCAGTCCCACAAATTTCAGTGGGATATTAGCAAAAGCTTATGTGCTTTTCCTGAAAGCCAGTACACATCAGCATAGGTTTGTGTATCTTGTTTCACGGACTCCTTTAGGCTCAGCTTCAAGGCTTACAAGGATGAACTGTAGGCGAGTGAAATGCTGCCACCATGTCAAGAATAAAAATTGGGGTACAGCAGAAAAGAACCAGAAACAAAGACTCTTTGGCAAAGAATCTTTCCTGTGCAGCCCAAAAAAGTGCTATTCCATAACAAGTAAGGCAGAAATAATTTTCTGCACCTTTAACTGGCAGAGTTAGAAGGTTATTCTTCACCTATTTGTGGAAAATGACCTCTTAAAAAAAAATAAAAAAGAAGGTAGGCAGTAAATGAGCCGTTGCTTACAAGCGTAACAACACTAAAGATCGACTCTTAATACCTCCTGCCAGTTGATGGCAGAGGGGTGCAAAACCAGCAAGCATTGTATCCATGAAAACCTCCTAATGCCTCCTAAAACCTCCCAGTACATCTCCTTTAACAGTATTTGTTGTGTCTACTTTACAGAAACGTTTCTATGAGTCAAGTTTTATTTTCAAAACTATTGCAACTAATTACGTAAATATTTGGATATCAGACTTGTGCAAATCTGTGCTAGGAGTTGCCATTCAGACTGGAGGTATTTTATAGCCACCTGGGAACCTCCCGGTAGGTACATAACTCACTCTAGAAGAGTCAGAAATGGTGGAGCCAGCAGCCTTCAGGAAAGGCTCACCAGTAGGTACGTTTGCAACAACTGCCAACTGGTAATGCTGAGAAAAGAATAAATAAATAGTGATTAAATTAATGCAACTGCGAAGGGAATCAATTGATGCAATACATTTGTTTTGACAAGCAGTTCATTCAGCTCTAAAATAGTCCTAAATTTCCTAGCTGGTCGTAAAATTTTCCAAATCTAATAAAATTTTAATATTTTTTTTTAACATTTCTCTCAATTTTAATAGCAATGAAAATAATATTGAAATTCAGGTGCCCAAAACTAACCTATGTGGTGGTTTTTTGTGATGTGAAGTCTTGCCAGTCATTATGTATTTTTTATAAAACCAGTTTAAAAATTCAATACAAATAAAAGTGGCTTGTCTACTATTTTGTGGAAATGTAGAAATAACTGGCAAGAACTTAAAATTAGGAAGAGCTACAGCCCTCATGAATTGAGATCTTTCACTCCCATTTTCCCAGAATCATTCAACTTCAGACTGAAACGAGTACAAACATTAATAACAATGCAACGTGCTGCCATGTTAGAAATGTGCAGTATGCAAAATCACTACCCTCGTGAAGAAAAAGACCATGAAAAATGTAGGTTTTACTGAGGAAAAAATACTCTCATAATAGCTATAGATTCTCAAATGTCTACAAGGCAGATACTACCCCACTACAACACCACATCTCCGGTATGATGACTTTCCCCTATCGTTCTACTACCTGAGTGATGTCAGTGTAAATTCAGGCACCATTAGTAAATTTTTGACCAAACATATACACAGCACTGACAAAGGAGTAAACAACCCTTCAGCTTACCAGCATATGTAAAAAAGACACCGACAAAATGGAAAATAATTTTTTTTTTTTTATGATAAATTAATCCTGTTATTTCCTCATTGCCCCGGAAAAGCGAAAAGCTAGACATTATTTACTCATCAATCCTTTATTCTTTTTTTAAGGATTCCTTTTACTGCAATTTAACACTGTTTACTTTGCAAGTAAGAAAATGGTAAAATGAAGTAGTCAGGGAAGAATCCTCAATGCCGGTGTCCCTTGCTTTCTCTCTCCCTGCGTTTTAACTCTTCTTTGTAGCAGTATGAACAGTAATTTTCAGTCTCAGGACGACCATAAAAGGAACAGTTCTCCTTCTTACAGTGGTTCTGCTGGATGGAATATATTCACAATCTGGAACTGTAAATTAATTTCAACACTATAAAAAGTAATAGAGTAGTTTATTTTCTTAAGCAATCTGGTT
>JAOXNG010000057.1:24264577-24277066 GCA_028566535.1 Scolopax minor | reverse complement strand
GGTGTTATAGGTAGCTCCTCCATTCCTGATGCAGGAACAAACCCAGTCCTGAAGCTCTCGCCACCCCCAATCCCAGGGGCTCAAACTTGACACAAAAACATCTGGTCAGACTTTGTTGTCGCTGTTCTGAAGTACAACAGAAGCAAGATGGTAAGATACAAACATTTCGACTAAATGTTTTTAAATGAGAAAAGTGCATTTAGCACATTAGAAGAAAGATTTTTGAATGTGTTTTCAACAGTAATCTGACTCATAACTAATCTTCTAAACACTTTACTAACACTTTACTTACACTAACAAAGTTCAAGAACCCAGAATCACAGCAGGTAACTATGATTATACCTATTTACATATATGGAACTGACAGAAAAGGCTGAAGTACCCAAAACAGCCAGTGACAGCCCAAGGATTAGGGATGAAGAGTTCTTGGCTCCCAGTCTCCTGATTAGACCACTTGGTTCCTAAGAACACAGCAATAAAATGCAGTGGGTATTGTTCCCTTTCTGATAGGTAAACCCACCGACAGGAAGAAGAAAGTCCTGTGTGCGTGGTACTCACTATGTACCCATGGGCTGCTGGTTTATAACGTACCTTGTTCTCTCTGTTGATCTTTTTGTTCCATAGAAACAAGAGCAGAGAAATGGGCCTGATCGTAGGCCAGCACAAGAGGTGAGCAGTGGCATCTGTTAGGCAGAACTTCAAGTGGCAAATAAATTCCTCCAAATGGTATAGGTGCAAACGCTGGAGAACAAAATGCGAGTCATTATTTTTTAAACCATCAAAGAATATGTTGGTCCTACTGTATGTAACAATTGTGGTACAACATTGTCAGAGCTCTAAGACAGCAGTATAAAGTGAAGTAATCAATGCAGAAAATAGTCCTAACAGGTAAAATTTCATTATAAAAATGTCCAGAAAATATACTGAGAACAATAGAGAAAACATTCTGTTCTTCCATATGTTTTACTTGCTCTAATTGCTTACTAGTAAAGATATTAAGGTCTTATAACAATATTGTGATGACTCTCAGACATGTATGCAGCTCTGTACCTTCCTGAACACTTCTAGGTAGCAGGATGTTTTCAAACAATAAGCAGTAAATTCATTATTCCTTCTCTTGGTAACATGCTCTGCTCATGACTTGCATTAACAGATTTCTCTAAGAAACATTACAAACATGTTTATAGTCCACACAAACGTCATCACACACATCATATATGTATGTATAGCTATTAATGATAAGGAAAGATTAAAAAATTTCTAAAAGTAGAATTTGAATGGGATGCTGCATCTGTAAAGGCCAAGCTCCTTCTTCTGAACGATTCTAAACTTGTTTATATATAATTATGGGAAACAGGAAAGGGAAAAAACCAAAGCCCTCATGGGTTAAGATGAAGACAGTTTAATAGAAGCAATAACAGAAAAGGAAAAATACCAACAATAATGAGATGGGTGAATTTGCACAGAGCTAATCAGTGATTGTGGATTCCCACCCCCCAGCCAACCCCGTTTATATACTGAGTGGATGTCTATGGTATGGAACATTCAATTGGCTGTTCCCTTGTTTTCTTTATTTTCTATGGGAAGCTGAAAAATGGCCTTGAATAGTCTAAATACAACTTAACAACTAAACCCAAAATTTGTTCATGTCATTCCTTTCACAGCAATCACTAGAAAGAAAATTAACTCTTTCCCAGCTGAAACCAGAACAACCAGTAAGAGTTCTATTGTGTTCTGTAATTTGGTGGTTATAAAGTTAATAGTAAATATCTAGAATAAACAGATTTTCAGTGAAACTTACACCATTATCCTGTATTTTTAACTTTTATCTCATAGAAATGGGTTAAATAGCATTCTGCTCTTCCCTTTTCTCTCAGAAAAAGGCAGCCGTTATCCCACAAACACTCAGGTATGTTACAGCTGGGACTTTTGTCTGTGATAGTTTACGATTGATTCCATGTACATAAGTGCATAGATTTCTAATGAAAAACTCTCACCTTCTCCCCCTGAGTCTCGTAACATCGTGTCTGCTACTACAACAATTGGTCTTCTCAAAATATGGGCTAAGACAAAAACATGGAACTCTTCCAAGCTCTCATACACTGGATCTTCTGCATTATCAACTCTGGAAGACACAGCATTGAAACTCCTTGAAACAACTTGAACCAACCATCGAAATTTTTGTGAAACAACACATTGCAGCAGCTGTTTCTTCTTCCTTGTCACTCATATTCCCACTCTTCTGAAACACATATTCCAATGATTGAAATAGGTAACATAAGAAATTGGAAAAGAAAAAATATTTTTGGAAATAAAGTAATAGCAGGAGAGAAAAAGTTTTTACTTGCAAACTCCACACTAGTTGAATAGTCAGCAAAATTCATTAGTTTCTGAAATTGTTTGCTGTCCCAGGGGGAATAAAAAGGTAATTCTTAGCCAAGGTCCTGGTGTAAAACTACTTTTGCCACAAAAATAATAATTTCATGCGATACCCATGCCCAAAGACTCTACAATAAAAAGTGGATTTCTGCTTTCTCTAAAGAAAAAGACAGGTGAATTTACCTTGACAATGTAAGAAACACTGAAGTCAGCTTGGGTAGGAGGAATTTAACTTACAAAGTTGTCAAATTTTTTCATTGGTTATTACCAAAATATACTTTTTTAAGATGGGAAGAGGTTACCTACTTAAGGAGCTGAAGATCCATTTTCCTTTTAGGTTTTCTAATGAGGTTAATTTCAACTACTTTCAGATGTCTAAAAATCACCTTAGAAGCCTAAGCATTTCACCTTGACTGCCTCTACAGGCTTAAAAAAAAAAAGGCACACATCTGGAAGTTTGATTATCCCTCTCTTAGGCATTTGCCCAAAGATGAGATGGAAATTCTCTTTTCTCTTTACAGAATATGGAAGGAATCTAGAACAAGATGCAGTTTTGAGAGACAAGGCCAAGCATTTTTGCCAGTGGAGCTTTGTGCGTCAAAACACACTGAAAAAATCAATACAAGTATCTTATATTGTAGGAGAGCAAAACATAAAATTCAAACAGTATTTTCTCTTTATATTGGCCTTCTACGGGTCTGATCCAAATACCACAGGAATTCATGAAAGTCTTTCCATTCTCTTCAGCTAACTGGAGCAGATGCAGAGCACTTGAAAAAGTAGATAATATTTAATTTTTAGATTAAAATAAATGAATTATTGAGGAGTATTTCATAGATCTAAACAGAGTTAATATTCAACCAGCCTCACAATGAGCAAGGAATTTAAGAAAAAGACAAAAAAGTGTTGTTCTTGGGAGGAATTTAAAAAGAAATCGATGTAAAATATTACTGGAAGATAATTTGAGCACTTGAAGAGTCCTTGGCAATCTGAAGAGCTGTTTCTTCATTTTGAATTGTTTATGCCATTATGGAACATACGTCTTGGGAAAAAAATTATTAAATTCATCATCCTTATTTGGTGAAAATGCCTTTCAGCATCTAGTTCTCTTCAACATCTAGTTCTCCAAAACATTATTAAGTGGTATTAAGTGGCAGTAGGCTGAGAGTGTGGTCTTTGAGTCAAAACTGTGATAATTAGCCCTAAATTTCACAGGTGGACAATACAAATAAATTCCCTACCTAAAGAATTTGACAAAGACAAGTGCACACACTGTATTTTAAAAAAACAAAAAAAGACTGAGCTACACAGCTGAGTGTTACTTAAAAATATAATTCAGCCAGAGCACAGCTTCTGTGAGACATGACAAATGAAGGTGGGCAACAGAACCTGCACACGCTCTGAAATGGAGGCAGCGATTGTCGTGTTTCTTACTGTTAGGTGTGCAGAGAACTCCCCTAAGTAACTGCCAGACATGTGAAAATCTCACATTACATGTGAAAAATAGTAACTGAGCACAGCTCTATGGGCACTGGAGCAGAACGTGTGGGACAAATACAGCAACCTTCACCTAGGCCTGGTGGCATCAAGGCCATCACAGCACGGTGGCAGGTATTAACAGCAGGCTGATGCAGGGTGCAATTCTCTGATCAAGGTTTTAGCTCTACTGGGTTTCCAAGACACAATTAACACCAGGGATAGTCAGTCTGGTGCTAGAACAGGCTTCGAAAACTCCGAAACCGCGCAAAATGAAGGGTTGGAATTGTCTCTTTAGCGAGACTGCGATAGTTGGGCTCTTAACAGAAAGAGAGGGTACAAGACATGTTCCTTTTTTCAAAAGCAGTTGCTTCAATTCAGCACCCCTGGTTTTGCTTAGAAATGGTAATAAAGGAAACAATTACGTTAATCTCAAATTTATTTTTTATATTTACAGAAAGATGTGCAAATCTGTTTCAAAATAAGAATCTCCCTCTTATTAGTTTGCCCTGATTCAGTGCTTGAAGGATTTTATATACCAGAAACAAGAATTTAAGAGTAAGATTTTTCTACGTTCCTTTTATCTTTTCCTTTTTTTCCAGCTTCCCAGCCTCAGAATGACAGTGCTCTCAAAGAAGAAATCTTTGAAGATTTAGTGACAATTGCTGATCTGCATTGCATGCAGTTCCCTCTGAAAAGGAACTAAAAGGAACTTGCAGGTGACTGAGGCAGCATAATTCCTGATTTAGGCTCGTCATTGACTTCTTTTGAAGCAGATACAACTTCTGATGCTTTAGCTAATTCTGACACCAAAGGAGAACGTCTCATCATTTGAATGTCTCAATTCAAAGACTAATCTGCAGGCTTTCTTAATACAACACCTAACTAGAGAACGTAATATAACCCAATGTAATATAATCTCAAAAATACTAATTTGATATTTCTTTTCCTCTCAAGGACTCTATTTTGAACATGGATACATTAAACTGAGGAAATAATTAATTCTGTCACGTTCATTCTGTCTTTGGGATGATTATAGAGAAATACATATTCATATGTTTAATAGGCTTTTCCTTGCCTTATTCCTCTTTCACTGTTTTAAAGGAAACAGTTGTCTATTTATGCTGACTTTATTTTGATATGCAAAAAGATAAATGCAAATCATGATGAGAACACTAAAACCAATTCAAATTAAATCTCTACATAACAGCGACTCCTGTTTACTTAGCTGGGAACTAAAGGTAAAGGTGGTTGATTGACTGGCAGATGCAACCTTTGAGGGCATCTGACTGGTAGATACTGAAAATACATAGTACATGAGGCAGAATAAGCCCAGAGAAAAATGGTGGTGAATGGCCAAATTTAATAGAATTGTGAATTGAACTGCATTGGCAGACTGAAGCGTGCCAATAGGAAAATATCTACAAACATAGGAATCAAACGAGAGAGTAAAATGAAAACCAATCTATTTTTTTAGCCTCAAAATAGTAGAAATAGACACATTATGGCTGACAATTTTCTAACAATATCCTCCTGCATTAGTAGGAGGGTATCACAGGGTTAAAAGGAAAATACAGTAGTCTTTCAAAGGTCAGAAACTAATTTCCAAATATTTTATTATTCTCCTTGTGTTGTATACCCTAATTTGTCAATTTACTTATCAGCACATGCAATTCTGTCCAGCGCAAACAGTAGCTAGAGAAAAACATGCACCGAGTAAACAAACACTGAGTACTGTCAGAGATAAACACTAGACACAAACCAAAGCTTCTGCATTCTTAAGGCTGGTCACTAATCCTCTGCTTTGGGAACAACTGCGCTGAAAGCAAGGGATGGTTTATCCTACAGGCTATTTAAAGGAGATCCTCTGTGTGCATCAGGGGTACTTAAATGTCAAAGATGCTATTTCAACCCAATCTTTTTCATTAATATCTTTCTATCCTTTTCTCCCAATAGCTTCTAAACATCTAAATGAAAGGCATGCTGGCAGGAAAGTAGACAGTACTATTTTTTCCCTGAGACCATCACGCTTTCTGGTACTGCTTATAATAAGCTAATTGACTAATACCCTACTAATTGAGTATTATACAAAGATTAACACATGCTAAGCCAGTCTGTAGGAAGAGACACTCTTTCCTAGTTTGCCTGTTAGCACTGGGGAGCAACTGTCAAACACTGCAACTTCCCAGAGCATAACCAAAGTAGCTGCAGTCAATCAGCCGTACTCTTACGGAGTCAATCTAGATAAACAGATATGAAATCGGGGAAAAAAAGAATCTGATGTGGTTCTGAGAAATCAGACATACCCTATGCAGAAACTTCCAGCCTTACACTGAGTCACTATCATCCTAGTAATTTGAAATAAAGACCCCTACAATCTTTAAATACTTCTTGCGTTTGAGAACATTATTTTTGTTACATGGGCTTAATAAAAGCTTGAGCAGTCAAAGAGAGGACAACTGTTCCCATCAGTACAATATTAATTAGCATATTTTTTAGTTTTTTATATCTGTTCAAAGATAGAATTAGAATATTGACTTTTCAGAGGGGTTTAATAAGATTACAAAGTATAACTTGATATTCTACTTTCTGTTTAAAAAGACACTGGATACAAATATTTAATACCAAAAATACTACCTTATTTTCCCCTGTATGTTTATGGTTAACAGAATTTTAAGAGGAGAAAATTTGAAGAGTTACTTGGTGACTTGCCCTCAAAAAAGATCTCTCTGAAGATTTTCTGTTTGAACTACAAAGCAAAAAAAGAACTGAAATAAATGTATGAATATCAGAAGATGGCATTAAAGCTGTGCTAAAGCAGGTGATGTCAGGGCACAAACTACTTTCTTCTAGAATGTTACTAGAAGATTAGATGTTATTTTGTCATTCCATATTTTAGGGAAAGTACCTGAGCAGTGCTTGTCTTTCCACTAAGTCTTCCTCAAACAAAAAGCTACATATCTTCAGCGAGACAAGGAACTTCATCTCCATGAAGCTAAATGCTACTATCAACATGATTGTTCCAAAACCCAAGAAATTAGGATTTATGAAATCCAGACTCTTTTGGATGCAAAGCAATCTTAAATTAGTGTGGTAACTGTACAATGAAACTTAATCAAAATGCTAAATTTTATAATAGGACGTTTAGATAATTCTACCATGGAAATTAATCCCAACCAGTTGAAAAGGCAGTTTGATAGTCCTGTAAACATCTTCATTAATTTGTATTGTATTGTTTTCCTACTGAGAACAAATATAAAAGATTTTGTTGTACTCTAAACTTACCCACCACCAGTGCCTCCATTTTTGCTGAAATGTGTACGTGGCTCACTTGATGCCAGTTTAAGCAGTTCATTCCACTCCCGTTCCCATTCTTCTTCTGTGTACACTAAACCTGACTATGGGAGAGAATGAGATACCTTTACGATTAGGCTGGTACAAAATGTAAGCAGAGCCTGCAGGAGCATTTATGACTCACTTATTTTCAACTAACTAATCACTAACTGTATACACTGGATGACATTTCTAGACATGTCTGCTGCTAACACAGTGCTGCACCGTTGGAGATCCAGTTCTTCCTGCCCATGTGAATTCCTCCCAGCTACAGCTTTAGGCTTTCCTGCCCGTTTCTGGAGGTTTGCTTTCTTCCCCAGTACATGGGACTAGGAGGAGAGCCCTCCTTGGCAGAGAGGTGAGGTGCTCTCCCTCTGGTCAAGAGCAGAAAGAGATAGAAGTGCTTCTGTGCCCCTGTGCTTTCAGGCAGCCTGAAGTAGCTGAGTCAGTCACAGCTCACCTCTGTTCTCACAACAAAGAGCAGTCAACCAAAGTCACAAACATTTAGGCATATCCACTTACCGCATTCAGGATCACCGAATCGCTTTTCTAGCCACTGCTTAGGCACCGACATGTTCAGAAAATAATTAATGCTGAAGTACAGCTTTTAATCAACAGTCAAATGGATGATTTCAGTTCTAAAAGAATCTCTCAATATTTGGCCACAGCTCTAAGAACCCTAATTAGTCATTCTTGGGAATCCTTCCTAAATGGAGTTTTCTTGGGTTTGTGTGTTTCATCCACTCATTTTATAATGCTAAATTGTACATTTAATTTTGCAAAATTACAGTTTTCTACAGGTTCCAAACTCATCTTAGAGTAGGCATCTTATCTGTAGGCATAAAACTGCATATTTGTACCCACAAAGCTACAAACACATTTGCATTCTGATACAAAAATTCTAAATACAAGTATCTCTTTCCCCATACAAAAATGGAAGCACAGGGAATTTGACAGCAATGAAGACTTTCACACCTTACTTCAGAAGAACGCTTTTGACCCTAAATGATATTAACAATATTGCCTTCAGGCCATACAGACCTCCTTATTCTGCTGGGTCTGTTGCCATCTCCATCTTCGTTTCAGTGCTTCCCTTTCTGCTCCACTTCTCATCATTGTATAGAGTGCTTTACGTAAAACAAGGTCCCGATCATGAAATCCCCACATCCCTAAGGTAGCACAAGATGACATTGAGTTTAAAAGAAATTATGGTGAAATAGTAAGTACTAATACAATTAATATTGCTCTATTAGCAAAAGAAGCATAGCTTATACATTAAGATTCTCCTTGGCAAATAGTTCGCCCATTATTTTTTAGGTTTCCTACAGAAATGATCAATATAGATAAGCTAATGAACAACAAGAGGGAGTTCTAACAAAGTTTAATCTTTGATTAAGGAATGACTAAGGATGTGATTTGTTGCAATGTTTGCTTGCACACAGCTTCAGTGTTGCTGTAAGCAATGGACTCTTCACTGCTCAGGTTGGTTTTAGTAGCAGTTGCCAGCAGAGCCTGCAGCCACAGGAATGCAAATGACAACTGCAGCACTTCTCTGAATAATACCAACAGATGATCCCCAAAGGCCTCCACCCAAGGCCTCCACTCTTTTACACAGCACAATGGTAAATTTCCTTTGGCTTCAACATCCAAATAAAGAGACAAGTATTCAAACTGATTAGAAGTCTAAAAATACAACCAGCCACAGGCTTTCAAGCTCATTTTATGATAATAAAATGTCTTCATGTAGTTGAGAATAGTAACCTACAACATGAGACTCTCACCAGAGCAGAGCTCTCACCAAGATGTGCCCATAGACAGCTACGTTTCAATTCATATTGTCAGCTGTTGGCATTAAACAAGTTTATTTAAGACTTTGCAAGTCAAAATACTCCAAACATTTGCTGTAAATAATATACAATTCCTCATAATTAAAAATGGACAAAGATAAAAGGACCTTTGCAAAAACTCTTTTCTTACTACTTCTTTCAAAAAGAAGAGTCTCTTCAAAATATTGAAAATCCTAGTGTTTTTAAAATGTCACCTTTTGGGGTTCCACTGGTGGAAGATTTTATCAACTGCAGCAAAAATAAAAGTTTCCTCATAATAGATTAGGATATAGAAGGCATATCAAAGACTTTCAGCTTCACAGGTTTCCATTTATTTGATTTGAAGACAGGCTTCAAAGATCTTTTATTAATGACTAATTAATCAGTTGAAATTATTTTAATTCACCCCAAACTCTTTTTCCCACAAAGTTAAAACTCTATGAGGAACCACCAGGGCTAATAGCTAGATATTGCATTCTTGAAAAAGACAGGAAGAGAACTGTTTAACAAAAGGCAGGAAATTAATGCAATTCCTTGCCCACAATGAGGACAGTCTAGAGGCACCTGTAATTTGCCTGTTTCTGAGCTCTTTGGTTGGACTCTCTAAGGAAAATGCAAATCAATGGTGTATATGATATATGGGTTTTGATACTGTTCCAATTATACTTCTATAACCTGGAAAAATGTTTACCTTCATCCCTCAGTATGCCTAAAGCAAATAATACTTAAGTGAAATTTGAAGCATACATTGCTCCAGAACCAGCCTTTTAGTGAAAGCCTTTGCATCCTGTGTGTTTCTGAGCTTTGTCTGGGGACAGAGAAAAGCGGTAAATATTTTTGGTGGAAGGTTTTGTGTACAGACTCGCCCTTACCTAAAGATGCAGCGTGCAAGAGGCAGTTTCCATCACCTGTTGTAGCCAAGGGAAGAAGACGTTTGCAGCTTGTGCACACTGTGGACCACCAATTTAGTCGTCCTGAAATAAAAGCATCTATTAAAATGATGGAGTAGATACTAAGAAGATGTATACATGTATGAGGCATACTGCAACCATGTGTGATGTTAATCACGAACATCCTTTCTGCCAAATAAACTGAGGTGTAATGTCAAAAGTGAAAACTGAAAAGATTAGAAATAAGAGACAGGTAAACTTTATCTATTCTCTAAATGTATTTGGAATAAGAAGGGAGCACCAGTAATTAATTTGCATCTCCCATTCTCATATTCTGTATTAAGGGATGAACTTCCAATAAGTTTGTTGCCTAAACCATTATCAGTCTTGGTATCAGTTCCCAAATATAATCAACGTCGGCCTCCCATCAGATGACAGATTATCTTACTGTAATAAAGTCTCAAAAGGCAGAAGTAATACACATGTGGTAATCAAGATATGATACTGTTTAGTTTATGAAGTACTATTTTTTCAATCAGATGGATTGTTTCGACAGCTGATTCTCAATTACCTGAGTGTAAATCATGTTTAGGCCTACTAAAATCAACAGCTACGCTACCAGAGAATTACAGTGAGACCAAACACGTAGCCCAAAGGATAGCATGGGGCTTCTCTCCCTGAGAACATGTAGAGAACCACTTACCCATCATTGGCATGGATTATAAAACAGAGATGGATTATGAAAAAGACTGGCAAGAGGACAGATATTTGATACATCTAGATGAAGCAAATGAAGGCACAGAGTATCAGTGCCAAAGCCAAGAGTGGAAGGACATCATTCCCAGCACACAGGTTCCCACGTAGTAGCTCCCTGGAGTGTTAAGTCATGGTTAAATGGTCATGTGAACATTTCCAATATAAAGAAAGAGAACATGACTAATTGTATAATATCTTTGGGAATAAGGAAGAGGAGATGATTAACAATGAGTAGAGCTGGTGTATTTACCAAGACTTTTGGAAAGTCTGTGGGTAATGCACAATGTTGGAGAATTGAATGAGTAATGCAATAGGCAGCCTGTGGGGACTCCATTGCTTTGTTTGTCCTCTGCTGCAGACATTTTCTTCTCCAATTCCTTTAACTTGCAAACTGAGAGCAAATAGTCTACGTATTTGTACAGTCAGTCTTGTATTTAAGGTTAAATCCACAAAGCAGAAGTAAGTGTCAAGAAATGAAAAAACTTTTCTCCATTAATGTGTTTTCATTACAAAATTGTACTGAAGATTATTTGTAATGGCGGGTAATACATATTGTGCAAAAAAGTAGTATAACAGTGTTTTAACATGTGCCCCTAATTACTTGTTCCTGGTACTAAAACCCATGTAATTAAACTTACCCAGTATGGATTGAGAATTACTATACAGTAAAGGTAAAGCTGCATAGCAGATCTATAATTAAGCATAGTTGGTAATCCTGTTATTTCAGCAGCTAGTTTGTAAATACCCAACATTTCAGACGAGGCTTATTGAATTCTAAATTAAATATGCATTAAAGAAGCTTAAATTAAAGTGCTATTGGACAACCTTTAGGAAAGATAAATCTGAAATAACAAGTTACAATTTTTAGTAACTTCTATGTCTGTGGGCTGTGAAATAACAACTTGCCACCTGCTTTTTGCAGAATGTTTTGGTGGTATCATATTCAGTCACCAAGTTATACCAAGGGGCTGGGTAAAGCACAGCTACAAGACCTGAAAGAGATAGCCCTTAGGACGTAAGGGAACAGTGAGTGGCATTGCTTTGCAGATTAACTGGCAGCTACTGATAGTAAGTGTCAAAGTCCAGTGTTTATGAATCTTTTAAATAACAGGAGGTTTCTATAAAAATTATATGCTTTCAAGGAGATTATGCAAAAAACACTTGCGGGCTCAGTTAACATCACAAAGCTTATGGCTGACTAAAATATTAGCAGAAATGCATTGGATTATAACAAAAAAGACTATGCATTTTCATTTTTCAAATCCAGTGGTTATGGTGGATCCCTTTAGGGAGACAACAGGAAAGTGGAGCTTAAATGAAAACTGGAAACAGTTCTGCCTTGGGCTTATTTGGTAAGATAATCTTTATAGATTATCTTTATGGACAAACTGGATCCATTTCTCACTCTCCCTCCCTCTGATGGTCTCCTACTTGATCTTGCTTCTTACTTTCTCACAAAATCTCTTTAGTCTTAAAAAACACAATTTCAAGAAATTACAGCAAAAATACTCTGAGAATTAATATAGCCATATTCTAGTAAATTAAAATTTTATCTTAATTTTAGATCAAGATTAGGAGTGCTGCCCGGGTCTATGACCTAGCAACACACAACCAGAGAGGCAGACACAAGCAGACAATATTGCCCTTTCTTTGCATGACACTTTAGACATCCAGTACAAACTCACAAGAAACGTTAACAGAATCCAGTATCTGTCCTGGCTGAAGACACCAACTTCTTCTCTATCTGATGCTGTCCTAGGTCTGCCCTACACAGCATGTGTCAGACTTCACACCACACAAAGCACATATGGGCTCCTCCCTTATTTGCA
>JAOXNG010000057.1:24211393-24225302 GCA_028566535.1 Scolopax minor | reverse complement strand
GCTCTGCCCCATCCTCCTACCCCTTCCTCTCTGAACACACAGCCGCTGACGGAGAGCCCAGCTGCTAAGGTTAGTTCTCCTGCTAAGGCTGCTTATTCTTGAGCTGTAAGTAGATATGCAGCTGATTAAAGCTACCTGAAAGCAACTTTTTAATTTGATGTACTTACAACAGACTTTAAAGAAGAGTTCCTTGAGGCATATGTCGGATGGGCATTATGCTGCTGGCTTTTGGTGAGAAACATAATCCATTTTTGCAACAGTAGAAGGTATGAATAAGCAAAATTTTGTCCCCTGAGAAATCTGGAAAAAAAAAAAGAGTATATTAATAATTGCACTTATTCTATGCTATTTGAATAATAATCAGTGGCAAAAAATAAACTTTACCTTTAACCTTAGAAGCCGAATGGATTCTTCTCTCAATGCAGATAAATTACCATATGCGACACTTTGCATTAAGATTACTTGGGCACAACCCAAACAATTAAGAAAAAAATTATGAATTATGAATGTACAAAAATATCCTTATGGCTATCCTACATGAAAATGCTAATTTATACTTAAAAATTCTTCCAACAATTCTCTTTCTTAAGATTCAAATACATCTTTGGATGTTTTTCTTCTCAGAAGCTATCAAAAAATCTAAGGTAATGAACTAGTGAAGAACTAGACAAGACTCAATTAGGACAAGCATTTTCTTTCACAGAAAAAAGGGACAAACACATGAAGAAAGAAGAAAGACTATTTAATGGGATTTCTTCATTTTTAAAAGAAAAAGCATTTTCTTTATATATAATCTACATATAATCTACTCCTATGTCTTAAAAGTAAATCCTGCTGCTTGCAAATACATAGTCCAATTACTATAGGCTTCACCTTATTATTTTAAAAGGTACTTAGAATCAGCTTTACTGTTTCTGGTTATTTAATGCATTCACAAAACTCAGAGGCTTGTAACTGAACCTAACTTTATCAAACTCAGGATTTAACAGATACCTGCCCAAACCCTTTTGTCATGGAAAACATTCCTTCCACTAATGCTTTTAAAACAGGCAGAAATATAACAAGGTACACATTTTTATGAATTTGTGAGAGCTATGGTATGAAAACATAACATCGTATTATTTCTCATTAACTCCTACAATACATATGGAAATAAGTGAATCTCCAGTGCATAACAGCCCTTATGTAAAAAATTCTGTCTGTATAACAATTCAACTGTAACATGAAGGGTTTGTGAGAAAATACATACTACTTCATAAGATTCCACGCTTTTTTTTTGTTTCTTTCACCATGATATATTTTCATGCAAGAATCATACATCTGACCAACAAATTATCTGCAATTCTTTGCTGGAACTTACTTATGAATGTACCACATCACAGATATCCTCCTACAGTAGTAGATTATTTTAAAGCTCAGAATAACATAAAAAGAAAAATTTCATACATTGCAAAGGAAATACAAGCAGCAGTCAAACTACACTTGCCCATGTGACCCTCATTGTTATCACCTTCACAGAATTTAAAAAAAAAAACAAAACTGCAAAACCCTCATCAACTTACAAAAGTAACTTTAAATAGCTCTAACACTTTCAAAGATACTTCAACTGCAAGGGATAGAAATAACCACAGAGTGTGAATAAGCCTCAACATTTCCATGTACACCATGTAACAACCTGAATTATCTCCCCTACAAAACTCCTATTAGCTATGGGGAAATAACTAAAGACTGTTATGAAGCCTTCAAAATCAAAGGATGATGTTTCTGCTAAGGAGATGTAACTTTATGACTGCCCTGAAAATAATCAAGCATTAAGCATATGTCCCTTTTTTCAGCTGCATATTAACAAGCAAGGCCTGAAATATTTATACAGTTTTGTTCAATCAATGCATCAGCTGCACAGAAAAATAAACCCTTTCCATTCAGCACTCTTCCTATTTCTTCAACTGAAAGAGGGCTTAATGCATCTGCTTGCAGTACATACATTTTTTTAGCAAATCACAATGTACCATGTAAACTATGTTAAAAATTATTCCATTTAGTTTGTTGTCGTAAATAAGTGATCTGAAAGATTACCATGGATACTACAACTGTTAGGGCACAAGGAAATAAATATATGTAACTCAGCCCTTTTTGGCATTTCTCACACACACACACGTCACCTTCAAGAATTTATTTAGTTTCCTGGGTTAGGGTTTTTTATAGTTTTTATGTATTTCACTGAAGACTATCTTTAACTTGATTGTACCATATGCATAAACTTCAGCTTGTACATACCTTGCAGTGAGATTTAGAGCAGTTACTGCTATCCCTGCCAATAATTTCTTCAGTCACTCTGTGAAATGCAAATTCTTCCTTACGAGTGGACATGCACCTGAGTATTGTATAGGAGATTATCACCAAAATCTGTGTAGGAATTGAACATCAAGGATAACTTCAGATCTTAAGAACTTAATTCTGTTCTCACGAATAGTCCTTCTGAAGGAGTCTTCTCCCTTCTCTTTATGTCCTGACTATGGCGTAAGGTCAGGTTAAGGTCAGTTGCTGCAAATATCCAGTTTAAGATCAACCTTAAATATTGCTTACTCTGGTTGTTGTATTTCCCCATACAGTGGGCCAACAAACTGGAGAATGCTCCCCATATGACCACAGCTTGGTCCATGACAAATTATACACAAATGTAAATATACAGAAAGAATTAATGGTCTGAAGTTACTAGCACAAACAGCCTTTCTCTTTGTACTGAACCTTCATCACTTGAAACCTCTTTGTAACCACAGCATGAGAAACACCTATCACTTTATTTCCTAAATCTCCATAGTCTGACACAGAAGCTACTGATGAAGGAAAACATTTCTCCTCTAGTTAGAGGAGTTCTTATTTACCCTGACCAGGGGTTCTGCCATATGAGACATGGAACACGTTTTTCCCCTTCTTGGCTTATGCTCATTTGACTCAGAAAATGTGTGCAGTGGATTGAGCTGAAAGGGATATGAAGGCAGAAGCTTAAAGGACATCAAAAGTGTTAGCACTGTAAACTTTGTATAAATACTCTTATGGATACAATTCTCAGAGCATCCCTTATATCCCTTATCTTCTTGTACACATCTATTCATGCTTTGATGTAGGCAATTCAGCTGCTATTTTAAACACAAGGCCTGACTGTCTGTTAGTCTTAATTTTGCACTACTCCTCGCATCAAGGCAAAACACAAAATGGTGCTTTTTCTATACTCCCTTGAAAAATACTGATCCCACCAATGGTTCATCCCACAGCTGCAGTGACAGACTGATGGGAAAGCTCCCTCTCTCATAAGTACCCTAAAAATAATGGCAGAATCAAACTTCTGAGATTCAGATTATGTACTAAAAGCAAGTCCTTAGATGTATCTAACATAGAAAGAATAGCAAGTTACTAGCTTGCCAGGAATTCATGTAACGTGCTGGAATTCCACAGTAAGCACATCAGCTCAGTGTTAAAAGGCAGCTAGATAAGCTACAGTAGCAAAGAGCTCACACAGACACACTATTCAGCAAAACAAAACTGTTAATTTCCCCTGGCCCTGTGACTCCCATCCTCATTTCTGTGAAACACTAAATTCCTCAGTTACTGCGTTCAGTTTGGAAAACTAAACCATGAAGAATAGAAGGCTTAATTCTTTTTCTTACTCTTATGTCATCTCAAAGATTTTTAGAACTAGACAAGCAAAAGAGAATATAAAGGTATGAGGTATGGAATGGAGAACGATTCATTTCACAACTTTCTGAAGATGCATAATTTAAAGTATCACAACACGTGTTTCACTTAAACTATGTAAGTAATTGGCAGTCTGTGGAACACCTATTAGGAAAACTGAAACCCCACCTGAAATCAGACAGATCTAGAGAGAAAGCACTCCTCTCCTCCTCCCATCCGATGAGTACAGAGCAACATATCACAGACACAGCACTAAAGGCCACTGAAAAACTCCATGGCAATGCTGGCAACTGAGCAGCCACAGCTTGTCATGTAGCTGGGCAGAACCTCGGCCTTGAACAACTCCTCAGCTCGGGGTGCCAAGTTGTAGCAAAGTCATTCAGTGAAGGACATGCATCGCATCTCACATGGAGAGAGATGGAAATACAACTGCAATCACTTCAGTGGATACTAACCTGTTTTAAGTTCTCTGAAGAAAGTAATTCCTACAGTCACTACAGCAGCATTAAAGCACAATTCTTATAAATCAATTGTTGGAATCTTTGCCTCTGTTAAAAATCTGCAATTTAGCATCAGGGTTAGTGAAAAACACTATATTTTTTCAATTATGGGTTATTTCTAAAACATTCTGCCAGGATAGGGAGGACAGAAAGGTGTAAGCGCATTATTTTTAATGCTTACTCAACAGAAAGGGAAAATGTTCAACATCTAAACAGAAAAGTACCAACTTTGAATTAAGTCCTGAAGAAATTGCTGAGAGACATCCTACTGCAATCGGAAAGATCTCTTTTTGAAGTCCTAGAGAAAGAAATAATATATACCTGTGAGGAGTTATGCCTGAGGAACACCTTGCAATATGCCAAACACCTCAGGTCGGCCTGCATGAAAGACTTCTGTCGCCAGACAAAACATTTCCCAAAGAGGGAGAATTTCTCTGTGACCAACAACTGAAAAATGTGCCTGATGGCATAATTTGTTTAGAGGAGCGCTCTAATTGACAAAATCAAATCATGGTTGACCTAGAGATCAGACCTACCTACAGAAGATGGGTTTGTGATGCTACTTCTGACAGCAAACTTCTAGCAGAGGCAAAGCTTCAGATTGCCTGATTCTGGCCCTTTTTCTCAGGTAAACATGCTGTTGAGGAACTTGCCAGAAGGAGGGACTGGAGTCGCCCTCTGACAGGCCGTCTCACACCGCACATTTGGAGTTCCATGATGATGATTTGACTATGATCTGTTCTAAAACTAACTGAAACTCACCCAAGTGGAGTGTGGTAGCCCCTGAGGGTGTTGGCACTATTAGTTCAGCTCATATGAGAAGCATATATTAACTTATATGTTGCTGTGAAATATCAGTATAGAAGTGATTAGAGAAGACAAGACAGATGCTAAATATATTTTTCAAAACTTGTCAGAGAAACCCTTCATCTCAAATTGGAGATATCCCGGGGGGACACCAGAAGAGATGAAAACTATTTTCTTCAGTGAAATAACAGAACAGCAAGCTTGGTCATTTGTAACTTTGTCCAGGCTTACCAAAGAGATGGGGTTTTGTTCTTTTGGTGGATTTTTGGTTTGGCTGGGTTTTGGGTTTGGTTGGGTTTTGTTGTGGTTTTGGGTTTTTTTCAAATAAAACCACAAATCATGCAGATCTTTTTGAAAAATAAAGGCAAAGTAGTACTGTACAATTCTCTGCAGTTTTCTTGGAATCTGTTTCTGTTTTGTGTTGTAACTCCTTTTCAGACTAATGCTTATACATATTAGTATACTATACATTGTTCAAGCAAAATGTTTACTGTGAAATTATCTAGTATAAGAATGGCTGTTCACGAAAACTTAAAGAAAATACAATATGCCCTAAGCAGCAATAAACTCCCTTCTTTATTTAGTCAAATAAATTTGGTAACAATCTGTAAGTTTCGTCAACACAAATAAGCTATAGCTACCCCTGCAGTTGTAAAAATTTATAATCTCTATTATTTTATAATTATAATTTTTAATATATATTTCAATTATTGTAAATTTATCTTTTTCCTTTAATTCTTTAATTAATAAGCAGACAATAGGTTCAAGAAGGAAAACTGGAAGCTGATGAATCAAGTAAAGTGTTACAAGGAAATGTACAGAATTGTACACACACAAAACCAGCATTAGCAACCAACAGATATTTGAGGACTGATGTTAAGATAGCGCAGCCTAATTTTTGAGATCTTTTGATCAGTTCTGACCAACTTCAACAGGATTCATGGATATTCAACATCTCTAAGAAGCAAACCATTAGTTCTAATTGCCACTGTCGTCATCATCTATTATTACATTCTCTAAAAAGCAGGACACAGTTGGAGTTAAATATCAGTGTGTGAAACAGGAAATTTAGAAAGCCAGGAAAAAAATGGAAATTGCTACTGATTGCAAAATAAGCCTGGAGTTGGGGGAATAAAATCCTTCACCACACTGAATATTAATATCTACAGGCAACAACTAAAGAAAATAATAACAGTGACTGGTTTTTTGCAAATTATGTACCAAATTCACCTATGAAAACAGTGCCTGTAAACTAAATGAAGAACAATCTCTTCTGAAACAAACTATTCACCATAGACTACTAGACAGAAAAAAGAGGGGAAAATACAAAAGATTTTGTATTCTCCTTGAGCCTTAGTCGCCAAACATGATGACAACATCACTCTAAGGAATTAGAACATGTTTTGCAGAGCTTACTGCAAGCTTCAGCTCAAAAAATCCTTCCATTCAATCTACTGCAGAAGGAATTATCTATATAATTTTTTTTAAAACATCTCAAACATGGATTTCAAAAATACCTGTATTTTTTTTCATATAACAAAAAAGCCCTGGAAAGGAGACAGATCCATAAAATAAAAATACCGTGAAGCTAACCGAAGTGACACCGTCTTCCACACAATTAAATTTTTGTCTTTAAAATAAAGACACATTGATGAAACTCATCTGCTGATCTGAAGCTAAATGCAAAACTGATTGGGAGTCATTGCTATAATTTTTAGAAATTACGTATTATCACGTTGGACAACACACACTATAAATTCATTACAAATTTTCAAAGAAGCATGGCAGAAAATTGCTCTTCCTGACTAGCAGGTCTGCTTATTAGTCAGAAAAGCAAGGGAGAAAGAAAGAATCCTCTTACTATTGGCTCAAAATAAACAGATATGGAGGTGGCGCAGGAATGATTTCAGTGATGATCTATAATTTCAGTTAGGCATTATAGGAAACAGAAACAGCTGGGAGAGGCAAAGAGAAAGAATCTATTATTTGCAGGGAGCTGGTCCCACAACAACACATCAGTAGTGTTTGGTAAGACAGATGCTCAAACAGCCAAGACTATAGGCTGCATGAAAGGGGGGAAAAACCAAAAAACCAAACCAAATCAAAACACCTGATTTTGCTTGAAACCATGTTATTCCATCACCTGTAAAAAAGTAGCAAAACGAGATGATCAAAATGCTGGCTTAAGGATTGACCAACCACAGCACAAGAAACAGAGAAAACAGAGAGTGTTACTCTCATATCCCAGTTTTGCAGAAACCTATTTGAAAAAATATGCTTTTCTTGTGTATGCCAGTCACTTTCCACTAAATCAGTTTGCCAGACAGTGAATACATGCAATATTTGCTCATTTGAGTCAGCTTTTCTCTTATTTACAAATGTTTTAAAAAACCTCTTGCTTTTCAGTTTGCTGAACCAGTCAATTAACCAGCAGTATTCCCCGTTTCACGACGGACAGATCGCTAACGATGATGAAGGGCAGGGATGAACTGCAGTTATTTCTCTTCCCCCACATCTATACTCCAAGCAGTCTGAAAAAACACTGAAACCTTTTTCAGCAACTTTGCTGACTCTATGGAGAGGCATAAAGATGAAATTTGGAGTTTACTTTTTACAGCACTTTTGCTGTCACTTCTAGGCTTGGCAACTTTCTCCTGAACATGAGTCAGGTGACTATAATATCAACCGGCACAACATACACTATTTACTCTGAGTAGAAATAGTGTAAAGTGAAGAGAAATACTTAAGTTTTATACATTAGTTGCAATTTGCTGCACTGCTTCAGTGAAGAATATCCAGTATTCTTGCACAAGGGCACTAGGCCTTAAAAAATAAATCCAGCATTTTGATTGTGAATGCTAAGAATAAAGTTCAATACAAGAGCACACCAGGAGCTGCACTAACAAGAATAAGCATAAGAAGCAACATACAGTCTTATAACCTTCCAGATTTACAAATAGCTCCAATATTTTTTCAGAAACAGGAGGCAGCTCTCAACGCTGTAGGTACCAATCTCTTATGTTTTGCCTGGATCCATCCATCTAACTTCAGTTAATAACAGTGTACAAATACCAGCATGCTTACAGGCAGGGTCAACATCTCTGCATTCACAGAACTTTTACATGTAGAATTGATGTATTAATCTTATTTGGAAAATCCTATCAGGTTTGCAGGAAATTTTTCTGTGAGCAGCAGAGAGCAGGAGATGTCATTTTCTTTAGACTTCTGGCCTTTAACACTCCAAACTTCTGGGGCCCAGTGCCCAGTCCAACAGCACAGAAAACAGTATGGTTCTAGTTTCAGACTTCTCAATCAGCCACAGACTTTCACAAATTTTGTAAAAATTTAATTAACTTTGACAATTCTATTTTTTGAATTGTGCAATGCTTTCAGGGGGAATGGGAAGAACAATACACAGAGATGGATGAGCGCAAGTCGCAGTAGAGAGGCTGCCAGAAAAGCATCCCCTTTCCATGACACTTGGTATCAGGTCAGGACTGCATGCCTCTGAGTTGTTAGCCTGACAATATCCACTGATGGCCGAGTTGAAAACTTCCTTTCCAGCTCAGTACAACCCCAATTTGTAGATCCCAATGGCAGAGCTGGAGGTTTACCCACTTATTCAGCCTTTCTTCTTACTAAGAGATGGGGAAAACACAGCGCAAGAATTTCAGAACCCCTAGTCTGTAGCTGAAAAAGTCATTCCAAGAATGGAGATTTGAAGTTCTCCCTGGACGGTTAATAAACAGGCTCTACTAAGGTGTTCCAGCTGTGTTTTCGAATCTCCATTAAATATTTGGGGAGTCTAGGTTCTTAATTCCAGGAAGATGGTTAAAATTACATCATATAAGTACTCTGTTATATATATAACTTAAATATTGCAATCAATTTTTCAACAAATTGGATTAATTCAGGCATTACAAGAAATGGTTCTGTAGCATTTAAATATCTGTATCAACAATTAAATACTAAATATGCATATATTAGTGTTTCCTTTTACTGCAGGAAAGGGAGATTTTAATTCTTTTTCCTGTGCAGCAGAAGTAATTTTATCTCTTTCCTTTCTTTGAAGAAGTTGGCTATTATAACTACTTATCAATAGCTGCAAGATAAATTGGGTCTCACTGCTCCAAGAACATGGTCTGGGAATTAAGAGGCACAGCACATCTCTGTTGTAACTACGAGACTGTTTAACAAACTAATTTAATCACTTAAATATTCCTTTTGTCTAACTGCTGGACTTTTGGAAGCTGAACTTTTGTGAAGCAGAAAGCTATTTGGCATACAGCTCTGCTTAGGTCCAGCTTTCAAATAAAAGTCATCTGCATAAATACTAGAACGTGTTATGCCCTTTTCTTATTTCTTTCTAACAAATAAGACATATTTTTCTGTTATTTTTAAGAGGCATACTGGGAATTTCGCCAGTGCTTGTCCTTCCTATACTGCAAAAAATTTAAAACAACAGATAAAGTAACTCGACGCTCATCGGCTGTGTTATTTTTTTTTGTTCTCATGAGTGGTTCCAGCCTCAGCAACTTACAGAGTCTATCTGTTTCACAAGAAGTATGGTATATAAGTCAGATGGCATTCAAGAACACACCAGCATCCCTTAGTAATGTTAAGGTCCTGCCGTTTCTGCCAACAAAAGCTGTTCTTGATAACCAGGGGCAGTGACTAGCATGGCTTTACCCCATAAGAGATACAGAGAAGAGACAACTGGCTTCCTCTTAGGTGATGTCTCCCCTTGAAAATATTTTTAACATCACAAGAATCAGAATTTAACAAATTGTCTCGCTCCATCATAGAATTAAGCAATTCAGTAGATGCTTTCACAATCAATGAAAAAAAATTATTGAAACAATTTCTTTGTATGATGACTAGACTATCTAAATGACTAGATGCCCTCAAAATATTTTTAGATTGGCAATATAAGGTGGAATAATAGATAATTTCTTTTCCTCATTTTTCTTCAGATCTGCGGATTCCCTGGTCTACTCTAATTTCCTACTCTTCTAGTCCTTAAAAAGTGAAATCTAACAAAAGTATAAATCTGAAGTCTCTAATTCTACACATAGACGAGACACATCAGATAGATTTGATTTAGATCAGACACATAACAGCTAATAGCATATTAGGTGCTAACCGGTATTATCAACATCAAGGTTGGAAAAGGTAACCTAGACAAGTCATGCAAAATTTTGACTCCCGAGAACCAAGTTCAGAATATTTTTTCAGTTAAATTAGGCACAAAATGTGGAAAGATTAGAGTCTAACTTGTCTTATGCAGACAATGCTTATCTCTATTTGACCACTATCACGAGCAAGAGACTGGAATTGGCTGGTGGCACTACCCCAAATAAAATACTCATTTTTAAAAGATTAAAGAAGCCATTAACATGGATTGACGTTGCCCCAGCAGAACAAAGCAATGCAATCTGTTCAGTGCTGGTGATCTGGCAAGGACAAATAAAATTAGTCTGACACCCGAGTAGAAAGACAGAGACTTGTGGATGCTGAGCGCAGTGTCCAGACTCACAAGCGCTTTTGAAGTGACAATGGTTACAACTTCTTCTCCAAGATCAAACTGGATTTTTATAAAATTCTCAGGCTTTAAAAGCATAATCTCCAATTTAAACAGAAATTTTTTTGTAGAAAAATACACCATTTCAAAGACAGGTAAAACTAGCACCTGCAAGAAGACAGTAAAATTTGCCACCCAACAGCCTGCCCTAAACCCTATGTAGTTAAATCACTGTTTATATGAAGACCTTGTATGAAGTTGGTAGGTTTGGGTTTGCAATGGATCCAATACGTTAGTAGGTCATAAGTACTGGATCATCTCACAAGGTGCTACAGACTACTATAGAGAAAGTTGACATATTTCATGGAAGCTGGTCGCAATAAAGTTTTCAAATTTCACACTGATAAAGGTTCGGAAGAACTTCCCTTACAGTTCCAAGAATAATTCATAGAAGATACTGGTTTTGGGGTTCTTGAAATTACTTCTGAATTAACTTAAAACTATCATATTTGTAGGTGCACAAGTGCTCAGGCCTATCTCTGTGTGCAACATGTGGGAAGCCTCTACTTAGAAGCTTGTCCTGATGTGGCCTTACAAGGCACTGAGAAGACATGTGTGACAACTGGGATAACATAGAAGTGGGAGTCTAGGAAAACCTGAAGAAGTGAAGGCAAAAAGAAGGGAAGCCAAGAGGGAGATAGGATTATTGTCATGAGATTAGGGACAAAGGTGATGCACCTACAGGAAGCTATAGGCTTCATTAGTCTCTATTCTTGCTGAAAGATTTGTTTACAGTAAATTTCAAACCCAAGGTTAAGCTTCAAAATTATAAACAAACAGCACCCATTAAATGAAGACACCAAGGCAGATACATTTTCCATGCTGCAGTGCAATGGACTTTCACAACTCTGTTAGGACTCCTTCACCACCATAAGGAACAATGACAGAAAACACAGGTTTGCAGTAATGGAAAATTGATGTCTAGCAGGTATTTTGTTATCCCAAGAACCTTAAGCATTGAACTTCCAATTTATGATCAAAAAATTATTAGGATTCATAGCAGTGAAAAAAACAAGACCCAGCCTCCAACATGGAGGCGAGGAGGAATCTCACAATTGACAATGCATGCCAAATATAACAACAGATCATAATAAAAAGTCAGTGCTTCCAAAGTCCAGGGAAGGAGCAGCACTTGTGTGAAAAGTTTGGTTCAAACAACGCACTTAACATCACTGAGAAATTCTGTAGCAGAAGCAGGGAAAACATCCAACTCACCATGGTAGGTTCTACTTGCAAAAATCTCCCTTCTCTCCTGCATGCCCTATCTCATTTTGGTGAAGCAAACGAGGCAGGCATCCACATCAGTAAACCCTCTTTCTCCCTAGAAAAGGGACAAAGAAATCAGCAAGTAAATGGCAATTTCCAGGAGCTGATAATCAGCTGAACGCTGTTTATTTAGCAAATGTATTGTTCAGTTCACTGGCCTTACCGAGGTTATTACTAGAAGGATCTTCCATTTATTTAAGTCTCACAATGGATTACACCATGTTATTACAGAATGAACTGTTATAAATATAAAAGCAAAGAATTAAGCTCAAAACAGAGCTTCTGCAATGACAGATCAGCTGCACAGCAGTTTAACATGACAATGATACGGACGGTTTTAGGAACTTACTTGGCACCCAAGCTTTAGGAAACACAGATAAAGATTCATTTAATGAGTAGTACTGCATCATCCATCAGCTTTGTGTTGCCACAGGCAATAGGCATGCTGTTAGCTTGTTAATAATTTTAGTTGGTTTCTTTGGTTGGCTACACTTAATTGTTGTCAACCAGAAAACAAATTAAATTCTTGTTTTCTTTGCAAGACCCAGCATTCCAAAACAACTAAGTGACAGATGCTAATTTGGGGGGTGGAGGGGATGTTTATAGCTGCTTGTAGGAATAAGGTAGGTGAGGACCCTGGTTGTGTTTGTAATATGTTTACCTTTTTAGGAAGGCAGGAGGCAACTGTCCAGCTGATTTTACTTCTGATTTTTTGAAGCTCTGCAGTATCATGTGCCTGTGAGAATGGAGAGAAGACCAGAATATGTTTTACTCCAAAAGTGACACTGTATCATTCCCATTCCTCACTCTGACCCTGGAATCTGAATCTGCAGCACTATTATGGAGAAAGAATTTCTTCAGTTCTTCCAGATTTGACCATTCCCAAGATTACTACAAGCACTCGAGTATCTCACTGTTGATATCACAATAGCTTTTCCATCAAGAACTTCAGACAGAACCCAATCCAATTCACATTAAACAAAAGAAACATTCATTATCAAACAGAGAAACAGAAAGGAAGCTTTCTGGAGGGAAACGTTGGTTGATTGCTGGCACACATGAACCTAGACAGATGACGGTTTCTTAGGAATGCAGCCCCTCTACTGATTGATTCAGAGAAACAAAGGCAAATATACCTCAACTCCAGTTAGGAGGGCTGGTTTTCCACCATTCAGACTGTACAGTCCATATCCATGGCAGAACTGAGTAAACTGAGTTGATCCATTATATTTAGTCCCTTTCTACTCATGAAATATTCATCTGCAGATTGAGATTTATTGATTCTGTTCAAAAAATATCATGATTAAAAAAAAAAAAAAACAAAACCACAACACCACAAAACCAACCAAACATAATAACAACAAAGCATTACAGATTGATCTAAAAGAATACTCATTATTAATTAAATTAACCATGAAGCATAGGAAGCATAGACCTGAGTGGTTTAAGGACCTAAAGTCCTTTAAGGACTACTAAAAAGTAGTAGCTTTTTATCTGATTTAACTGTGAAGAGAGCAAAAATGATCAGCACATGCTCTTCTTTTAAAGCCTGTTTAGTGATACTCTGCCCAAATATTCTTTCTGACCCTGACTAAATTCTGCTTCTCTGTTGGTCTAAGAGCCATTAATCAAGGTCATAAAACATTGTATCTTTTGAAGTTGTTATGGCTATCATTTTTACACTTGCTTTCTCCCAGTTCTTTGAATTTTTTGTTCCTCCTAGTTACAACATATAACACTTCTCCATATAGAATTTGCTTTTTTTTTAACAAATTCATATATATGTTTACTTGTATATTTATGTAAGCATATCCACATATTTGTTAAATATATTTGTTTTATAATAAGAGAATAAAATCCTCTATTTCCCTTTTCCACTCTCAGCTATGTTTTTCTTAGTATATGTTGTCATGCAAATTCATTTTACCTGTCACCCTTAAAGCCTGAAGACACCTTCCTGCTGTCTAGGACTCATGTCAGCCAATTCGAATACTAAGTTCACTTCTCTGTGAAATTCCACTAAATGGGAAAACAATTACAGTAAACCTGACCAAGAAAG
>JAOXNG010000057.1:24189626-24205392 GCA_028566535.1 Scolopax minor | reverse complement strand
AAAAGTGAAAAAGGACAAAAGGAAAACAGGAAAAAAGGAAAACCAAAAAAAAAGGAAGGAAGGAAGGAAGGAAGGAAGGAAGGAAGGAAGGAAGGAAGGAAGGAAAACAGAAAAACAAGGAAAATAGGAAAGAAGGAAAAAAGAAAAAGGAAAAGGGGAATCAAGAAAGAGGAAAGAGAAAAGAGAAAAAAGAAAAAAGAGGGAGGAACAGGGAGAAAGGGGTAGAAGAACGGGGAGGAAATGGAAAGAAGAGGAAAGAGGGGGGGAATAGAAAAAAAGTAATAAAAAGAAAAAAGAAAAGCAAAAGGGAAGATTGAGTGTTCTAAAGTGTCTGTCTCTCTGCAAGGGGGGAGCACTGAGCATCTGAAAGATTAATCCTGAGCTTTGCCCAAAAGAGGCGACATTGTTTTTTAAAGCCTCTAAACTAGTCCCGAACAGAAACTGGATTATGCTGGGCCAGATGTCAGGGCTTCTCAGAAACAATAAATCTTATGAGGAAGCTCGGTCTGCTTCAGACAGCTTAAAAGAAAAATATCTGGGAGACAATTCTTATGCTCAAGAGAACTGTGCTATACTAAGTACACTGGATTACACGTTCAGGTGACTTGTACCAGCCAATCACGCCAGTTTATAATTCATGAGTCATCTAAAACCTTTTTAAATCCTCAGAGATATCTGATCTACTTCCCTATATGTCTTCAGTTAGAGTCAGATAAAGAAATTGCACTGGATCAGAAACAAGAACCATTCTTTAAAATCAGCCAGTTTCAGTGAACTCCCATCTTTCATCCATTTCTTTCTTAGTAAAACACACAGTGTCATAGCACACTCATTTAACATAATAAAAAAGTGTTTATGAGCACATTGCCATTTGCACAGGAATCCTAATGTTAGTCCATTTTCCTTTTAAAATAGATGTTATCAAATCCTCAAACACATTTCTATAGTAATACCCTGTGCCTCACATGAAGCCAACAGCCATGCTATACCATGTTTTAACCAATAGTACTATTGCCACCATTCTCTGTAACCCCCACAGGATGACAACTCATCTGGAACACTATATCCCCTTATTGCACTTCAGGTGATAAAAGAGAGAATCTCCTAAAAACATTAATTGGACTTAGCTGCTGAAATCATACCTCTGATGGTGAATAAAGAGCTCCCTCTTTAATGATTGTCAAAGCAGCCATTGAATTTTTTATTAATTATTTTGAGAAAACCACAGTCTTCTTCCTAGAAGGACTTGCTTTTGTGGGTTCTAGATCTCTGCTGATTCTTCCAAGACACTGAAAAGTCTACATCTTACAAACATGGGGAAAAAATTTTTAAAATTAAAATAAAATCAGGTATTCGAGAACCTAGCTTCCTCACAGTCTGACTGGACTTGTTTGTTGGAAACAAGTGTGAGAAAAGTACCCATGTTTTGGGCCATGTGGTCCTCCTCTCTGGCAGTTTATATGAAACACAAAAGAAGGAACATGATCCTCCTGTAAAGCTTCATAGACTGGTAAGAGATAAAAGGCACACAGAACATAACTAGGCATTGACACCTGGCAAAGACCACTGGGATCTAAGGCAGCTTAGCCAACACTGACAGCATCACAGGAACAGCCCACCTCAAACCAAGGCTGACTGGATATGTGTGCATTAGAAGTGTGGGTTTTTCATAGCTCTATTTCTCATGGAGCACAAAGAAGAACCTTAAAATTCTCAACTCAAACAGCATATACAAACCTTGTCAAAAAGAACACAAGTCAGCTGTAAAAACTATCTTTTATGTCCTGCACCACCTCCAGTCCAATCCCTCCTTTCTGTCCGCCTGCCTGATGTATCCGTGGGGTGCTGCTGGAGTCACTTCCCCTCACCCGACCTACTTAACTGATGTAATTCAACTGAATAAAATAAACTACTGCCACAACAGCAGGAAGGCACATCGTGAACTGTGGAATACCAAATATACCAATTCATTTTATTCAGTGGATACAAATTTTACCCAGAATACCTCACTGTAACTGGCTGACACTAAAACAGAACAAATAATTCAGTAGTCACACCTGCACCCGGAACGGTCTGTCTCGCTCAGGACTGAGGTCATCCCCAGAGGGGAGGCTGCAGCGCAGCTGCTCTGCTTGACACAAACGCAGCTTCCACGGGAATTTGAATGCTTGCTTCTTCCCCACCCCCACCCACATTTTATTTATTTTTTTTTAATATAACTTTCCTACATACTTTGAAAACATATAAATTTCTATATCCCACTGCCTTTTGTGGGCAGCTGGGTTTTTTCCTATTTGGAGGATAGACTACAACTCACAATTCTTTCCTACTGTAAATGACAGAACTGTCTGATGATTTTAGTATGATATTAACAGAAGGTTCTTAACTGTTTCTATAGCATAAGAAGCAACATTTTTAAACTGTTTAACTCTACTTTTTCAAAAGCAGGCAAGACAGAGTTTTAAAGGAGAAATGCCCAACAATTCAGATAACTGTGACACACTGATGTTTTATGGTTATAGCTTTTTGGTGGCAAAATGACCCAGTGTGCACTCAGTTCTTCACAATTCTAATTTCCTCTCCATGACCAACCCTTCTCCTCCACATTTGTCATTATACTAAACAAATACCTTACAATAATGCAGAATAGGTACTGCAATTTCTCATGTGCTGAATGTATAATCCCTTCACACCTTCCTTAACGATTCACATTTATTGCAAGCATTACTCAGTGTACACCTCCGTAGTACTCTCCATGTTTCCAAACTATGCTGGTAAAGTATGAACTTCAGCTTTAATGTAGAGGATAACCAATCTTGCATTGATAGCTACTATTTAACAGAGACAATCTAAAAACCATGCAACACAAACAAAGTTTCAGTAAACCCCAAGATAACTTTATAAATATATATATATTCATGTATCATTAACCTACATCAAAACAGATTCAAATTCTCATTTTGTGAGTAGCTCTGCAAGAATGCACCTTTTTTAACCCACTTTCCTGAAACATGCAAAAGATAAATAGCAGATATTTCAGCATTGGCCAGCCCAGGTGTCCTAACTGAGTCAAAGCCCCTCACTGAAGCAAGTTGAGAATCCTGCTTCAATGAGCATTCTTAATGCAACACATTCAAATTCTCATATATACTGGAAGAATACACAGGAAGGTCAACAAAAAGAAAAAAAAAAGGAAATATATTTGCACATTTCAATGCATTAAAATTATGCAGGATTTCCATTCTTCTGCATTAAAGTTCCTGTCTGTACGTAAAAGAGGATGAAGAAGTAAAATTTTCCATTTCAACTATGGGTTATGCTAAAAGCAGCATCAAAAGGTGGAAAAGTGTGTCTGCCAGTCCAGTTGAATATCATCTAGTTAACTGTTACCAAAGGTACTTACTGAAATGAGTGGAAAAATCACTATTGCCTTTGATAACAAAGAATCCCTTCTGAAGCTAAAAAAATACACAACGTGGTTATTTTGCACTTTTACTAAGTGTGTTTGCATTACATCAGCTTTTGCATCAAAGCTGGTAGTGCAGAGGAGAAAGCAAAGCCAATTTTATGAACTGATGTAATCAAGCCCAGCATCAGTGTGGGGTTTTTTTGTTCCTATGGTCACAATGACATCAGACTACTCTGCCTATTTAGCAGTGGAGGGCAACGGCAGCTTTTCACCTCTGCTCACACACTTCTCGATTCTTTTCCTTCTGCCTATACATCCTGACACATTAGGAATCAGCTCGCATTTCAGTGGGACATGAAACAACACTCACCTCAAATCTCTGCCTCTCTCTCCCCTCCTTTTCTCTCAGTGTTTCCAGCTATCACAGGCAAATCAAAACTTTAAAAAATGGAAAGAGGGAAGGAGAAATCTCAAGAATTTAACAAAGCACATCTTAACAGTGTAAAGCAGGTCATAGATTTACACACTTTTCAAATAGTAATTTTAACTGCAGACATTTATCCACGTACAGAGCTGAGCTGGAAGATTATGAAGCTGTTTGTCTGCCTGGTGGCACAGCCAGCCCCACAGACACCCACATGGTAGTTACATTAATCGGCTCGGCGCTCTTTGCTTTCTAGTTTGCATGGGTCCATACGTGTGTTTCAAAAAGGCTCTGAATAGCTTATACAGAAAAGCGAAGTTTTTAAAGTAAGTTTCTACATCTGTAAAGTGGGAATAATTATACTAATCTTAAAAAGAATTTAACACATCAACTGAAGAGAAGCTGATTCACTTTCTGTTCAAATAATCCAGCCCTGGGATTCCCCGTCTACTTAATCCTCTTATCTCAAACACAATCTCTGGGCCTGATACATCTACATTCTGCTCTGAAATTCACTATAGCTATCATAGAATCCAAACCACACAAATGTACTGTAATACCTCTAAAAAGTGTGCATTTTGCAGTTCTCATTTGTGCTATAAAGCATTTGTGAGCAACTTTCACATTCACTAGGGGTAGCGGTACAAGTGGAACAAAGCAAGTTCTTACACAGCCTTATCATCCAGAAAGAAACTTCAACAGAATATATTAAGGAAAACATTTTTACACATGGAAAATACTACAAAATTTACTGACAAATTTAGCCTGTTACTGAAACCTATCAGTATACACACAGTATATTTTTTAAGTTCTCCTACTAAGAGATACCTTGAATCTGTCCTGGAGTTTGTATAGCACACAAACATATATCTGCACAGACACTGTTGGTATCAAAACTCATCTTAAAAAAAAACAACAATCCACAATACTCCCATCCCCACCTCATCCTCCACACCTTAAACTATTGGTAGAAATTAACAAAGAGAAAATAGTAGTATGTTAAGATAGTCCATTTTCTAGAGTTTCTACATTATTAACAAATGTAGACAGTAAGAAAAATATTATTCTCTATAGCTGAATCACCTAATTCAGTCCCTAAAACTGATAATTTGTATTTGCCAGTAGTCCTTCCATTAATAAAAAAAGAGCACAATCCCTCTACATCTGCTATTACTGTTGAGCAGCTTACCATGCAAAGAAATGAACAAACATTTTAATAACTAGAAGTCAAATGCATTAGAAAAGAGGTATTATAAATATAAAAAATACAAGTATGTATTTTTATGGACAGAAAGACAATGTTATGTACATGTTCAAATGTATATAGGCATATGTTTATATAATCAGGTACATTTATATATAGGAATGTTATATCTATACTGTCTCTACGTCATCTATATGCCTGTATATTATTGATATATAGATTTAAATATACATACTATTATGTATAGATAATACAGATATCTAAACTAACATAACTTCTTTTTATTCATTTCAGATCAACTGTCAATTCAAAATACAGAACTTGATATACATCAGTCATTAACGCTACTGTAAGCCATGGAGTTAGAGCCTAAAGGATTTATTTAATATCCTTGTTACAAGCAGATGACAGACATCAGACAACAGAGAAATGCAACATTTCATTTAACTTATCCATAGGCTTATTCCATTGAGCCCCAGATGTTTTAGCAAAAGAAAGAGAAAATAAGTTCTACAATTTTAGGGTGTGGGATAGGAAGCTTGTTTGTAATAAATGGTCCTTAATTTTAGCTAAAAATTAAAAAAGCAAGATATGTTAATTAAAAAAAAGAAAAGAATAAAAAATTACCTTAAGTAGTAAACCATTCTTGGTTTGTTATCTTGCCTGTGGTTGGGGTTTTTTGGTGGTTTTTTTTGATAATGTGCGTGCTAAGTATCATGTGTTGCAGAAAGCAGAGAGAAATTTTCTAGAGGACATTCCATATTAACCACTGAGTCTTTTTTCTCACTGAATTTACCAATTCTTTTCTTCTTTCCTTGACAGAAAAAAGTCAAATTACAACAGAAGACATGTATCTCTCTCTAGTTTTATGTCACATGCATTAAGCAGTATATCATAAGATGCAACTAGAAAAGATTTTAATAATCCATAAAATACAACAAATACCAAATACAACATTTCAAAATACAGTCACCTGTTGTAGTGATAGACAAAGTACCGAGCTACGAACTGCTCTACGAAGGCCAAATTAGAGAACAAAAGACCTCTGGAAACTGGTAAAAGTACAGATCAAAGCAATTTAAAAAAATTGAAAAGATATAATTAACATGCAGTTTAAGTAAGCTCTGCTTTTCAACATAAAAACTTGGCCAACAGCAGAAATCCCTCAGAAACTAAATTGAGTATGATGGCATGCATTAGCTTTAAAGCTAAGTATTTAAGCTTTTATTGCATTTTAGTTTGCTAAAGACTTCATTGTTTTTATCCTTTCTGTCTGAAATGCATAATGTAAGCAAGACAATTAGAGACTGATGAGTTATGGGCTGCTTAGAAAGAACAGAGTGTGTGATATAAAACCACTATTGCCTGATAACATAGATATTATTATTATCTAGAGCAAAATAAAATATCTTTACCCTGACTGTAAGCGACTGAATTATGCTCAAGGACAAAAGTTTACCTAGTTTACCTTCATCAATTCTACCTTTCTATTGAAAGAAAGCTAATCTTGTATATTAGTTAGAAGATTCACCTTTTACGTCATCTGTTGATGAAGTTCACATTTGTGATCTGATTTCAGTATTTCCAGCTGATAAACAAACCAAAGCAGAAAAATACACCATAAAAGAGGATGAGATGTCTAATACGTAAGTTTTTGTCTTTCAATCTCTTTTTTCATATATTGATCTATCAAAGGAGTCAAACAAGTAACATGCCAAGGCAACAACATAGCAAAAAAGGGCTACCAGATCCCCCTAACAGCCTCCTGTTTTCTAACTCTGCTTCACACGTGGGGCACACTGAGGATGGAATTACAGTTCAAATTCTGAACACCAAAGCTTTTAATATACTACATAAAAACAATAAACCAATTAACATTCGAGCAGCCTTCAGGACACACCATGGATCAATACCGGGATGGCATTTACAAAAGTCTGAAGTAGTTTCATCAAAGCCCTAAGCAGAGACATACTTCATGTAGGACACTCAGATTTTCATCATGACTGGTGCTGCTCAGCACAGACCATGTATTTTAGAATAAAAAAAAAAAAAGAACAGGAATCTAAAGTTGCACACATAATTCGCACTGTGCTGCTCAAGATTCTGTACAGGTTTCTAGATAAATGTGTATTTTTTTCCATCTCTGAAAGGCAATCTCTGCAATTACTCACGTAACAGGGTGAAGCATCACAAAACAGTCAAGGCTGGCAGGGAGCTCTGGAGGTCACCCTGTCCAAGCCCTTGCTCAAGCAGGGCCACCTAGAGCCAGACCATGTCCAACTTTTGAGAATCTTCAAGGACAGAGACACCACAACCTCTCTGGGCAACCCCTGCCAGTGCTTGGCCACCCTCACAGTGAGAAAGTGTTACTTGATGTTCATAGGGCATCTCCTGCCTTTCAGTTTGTGCCCATCACCTCATCAGTTCCTAGTCACTATTATTTTTACAGAACACTGTCACACCTAAACCTTTAAAATCCCAACTAGACAAGTGTACAAAACTCTGTGTTTACAAAATAGTTAAAAAAAGAGAAGAATCATTATAAAACTTCACGGAAGAAAATGAGGACAACAATGTTCAACCTCAGCTAAATGAGAATTCAAAGCCTGAAAAGCTACAAGTGAAAGACTAAAGAAGGGAGGGCCTCAATGAAAAGCGACATCGGTCCCGGGCTGGATGTAGGGATGGCCTCCTCCTTTTGGCTTCACATACCATATGAAAACATAACAAAAAAGGACAGAGTTTTTATCAAAAGAGCGAAATTCCTCAGTCAGATAATGCGAAGTTGAGCCAGCTGCTTGTGAGCACATAAGATTTCCTATGGAAGAGCCCTGCAGGAGTAAGGTGTTCAGCTGAAGGCTTGAACTATTTTTCAAAACCAGATCATTAGCATAATATAGGTACTTCATATATAGCTATACATAACTCTACATTTTTATATTAATTTCTCAAATTTTCTTTCTAGATTCTCTAGAATCTGGAGATTCTTTAAGTTTAAAACAATGTTTAGTTATTGCAACAGATTTAAAGAACTAATACATTATCAAATGAAACAAAGGGTCAAAAGATCTTTAGCAACTCCAGGAGCATCTGATGCCACTGTCATCTCCTGTATGCTGTTCACAGTTTACTGGAATTTTCCCCTATTATGATATCTATGCCGTGTGCCAGCGGACAGATGGCAGCAAGGTGCAAAATACGCAATGAACATAGATCAGCTGCATGACAGAGAGCTTGGATATTTTTCCATTATATCCAGATTTTTGTCAAGAATTTAAGACCAGTCACTCACATTATCCTAGAACCATGAGCTCTTAGGAGAAGCAAGTATATTTACAAGCATGTATATACAAAGCAAATATGTATTAGTATATTCCCATGTACCTTTATAATATATTCCTTTAAAAGCATGGGAGGGGAAGGGATTTTTCTCCTTTCTTTGGTCTTGTTCAGTTACAGCCATAATTGGCCATATTGAAGAAGGAAGGTGAAACACTCAAGTGGTGAAATGCATTTCTACCATGCTATGCAAAAATGAAGAAAAAAGAGAAAGAGGGTCAATAACTCCCAGAGATGCACACAACAAAAGCCTGTGATACGCCCTGTAACAGGCTTAGTCACAGGTTTTTATTCAGATGGAGACTGCCTTGAAGGACAGGACCTTAAGATTTACATCATGTACAGGTTCACACTAGAAAATACTTCCTCTGAAAAAAATGTCCACAAGTTTCCTTATTCATCCAATTAATCACAATAAACGATGTGAATACTGAGAAAGCTTTTGTTCTTAGTCAGTCTTATTTTTCATTAAATACAAAGACCACAGCTATATTGAATATCCAGTTGTCAAGGTCTGTAGTGCAGCTCCCTAATTAGGATTTTTAGCACTGAATCCATACTGAAAACTTGGTCAAATCACTGCTATTTTAACTTGATCCAACAATGAATTCTTATTTTGAAATTTCACTGGACACGAAGCAGAACACTTAAACTTGCAGCTGAACTCATATCAAAAATAAGTTCAAATATTTACTGTTTCTTCAGCTTCCTGCACTGTCAAAAAAATGTAACAGGTGTTTATTGGTGTTTGACTTTGAGGGCTTTTTTACTCCCCTTTCACTGCATGTTTCTTACAAAAACTGAGAAGTTTCTGCTATTTTGGGAGCAAGGAAAAATTTAATTTTTCATTCCATTTAAATTCCTTCAGAAAATTCCAAGTTTTAGGAAAATTATTAATACAAGATTCATTCATAGTAAAGAATGATGGGCAAAATTAAACAAGGCATTTTTAGAATAGTTCAAAGTCAGAGGCAAAAGTCTTTGGACAACTTCACCGTTGCTATAACGCTGATCTTGCAAAGAAAGGCTTTGGCACCCAGAGGCATAAGTAAGATCATGGCTCTGCAAGTTACCTGGCTTTCAATTAGTAACAAATGACAAGAACAGGAGAATTTCGCTCACTGAAGACAATGACACTGTGCATACACTAACAGGGAGTCCCTACCACAGCAACATCACTTCCAAAATCTAGGCTGCAGCAATCAGCTATTCTTGGCTACCCTTTACTGCATCACCCTCTTTTTTCGGAAAACAATTATCTCAACTTCAGCTAGAAACACTTTGATTATCCTATGGATTTTGAAGATCTTTCTGGCTGAAACAAAATTTTGATGGGGTGAATAACTGCCACTCTGAGTGACACCACAGACACTGTTGAAGCAATGAGTATTTTTGCAAGTAGGCAATCTTTTCATGAACTGACCAATGAATTTCAACAGGATTTTTCCAGTGTCTAAATAATATCAAAATATTTATATATATGGTACTGTAACTGACAGAATTGGTTGTTTTTCTAATGGTGGATGTTAACTGTCACTAATCCTGGAGGGAAACCTGTGGTTTGGTATTCCATGATTGTAGCTCAGAGGGGATTATTTAAATTATTTCCTTTTATACGATGATTGGACCACGTGATAAATATTCCACAAATATTAATAAGTTAATGACTGCAAGGAAAAGCAGCTCTAATAACATTTGTGTAAATAATAAGATGCCCAGTAAGGAACAAGTGGACTATATCCTGAGAAGGCTGTGTACATGTACACATGGGAGGTTGGGAACGAAATTAACAGGGAATCTTCTAGCATCTCTAATACCGATTTTGATCCTTTATTCAAAAGCTTAGAAATATACAGCATTAGCTATTTAATCCCTCCACAGACACTTTTTTTTCTCACCTTCAGGAAGAAAACACGTCCAAAGCTGTTTGGACTTTGATATTCCACAAAATAATAGGCTGGGCTACAGCAATGTTCTTTGTCATGTTCTAATTTTTCCTGCTTTTTCATTTAGAGAGGTATTAGCTGCCAACGTGTTTCAAGCTTAAAGATAAGAAAACACCTTCTAAAATTAACACTAAAATAGCTAGAGAAAGAAATTAAGTTGCTGTCTTGGTGAACCAATAATTCACACAGAATCAGTCAGAGAATATACTGCTAGAAGTGCAAATACTACTTGAAGATGGCTGGCAAACCAAGTTATTGACATAATCTCAAAAGCTTCTTGGCCTTTGTTCAATCAATCAAATTATTAAGACAGATAATGCTTCTGAGATAAAGGAAGCAAAAGAGCAAGGAAGAAGAGAAGAAAATGTCAAATTACATGAAAGTTATCAGAAATAGTATTATTATTATTTACAGGAAATCGTCCATCCAATTCCCGGAAAGAGACTTCTTGCAACACAACAGCTACTAAATCAATTCAATAAAATAAATTAATGACTACTGCAGTAATTAAGTATTTCACTAGGTAGGAAGTTGCTAAATGATCAAATTTTAAAGTCTCCAAAGCTCAGTACTTTTGTTTTTGTATTAGGTATATCTTTCACTGACCACAACTGTAGCTCAGCTTTTGGAGAGAGAGTGCAGACCTGGCAGTGGAAAGCCACACGTTTGTTCAACAACAGCTCCTGAGCAAAACCAACTTTCAGAGAGCAGGAGCTTCCTTGGAAGCAGAATCTCTCCCTGCCTCCCCTTCCAGGAACAGCAATTTCTAGAGTATTGTATCAGTAGTTATTTGCTTCAGTACCTGAAGAAACAGCTTAGCTCATCAATCAAAAACACAGACTCCCATAGCAAAACCACCCCCAAACACGGTATATGTATACGAAGAGAAAAGTAAAACAATTTCTGACAGATGAGCAATTTTTTTAGCAATAAGTCTAATATCATTTAATTATCACCAATAACTACCCAGTTGCACAGACTGCAGTACAGACACTGGATAGAATTTACTGGACTTTCCGCCTCAAACTCCCAGCCTAAACTGTCACACTACAATATAATGCTTATTTGATTAATATAATTAATTTCAAAATGAACTAGACAACTTGCCAAGGAAGAACTCATTTTCACAATCAATTAAAGGTTTTAAAACCTATAGAGAGATGGTAAAGTATTCAATCACATATGTACACTTCTAGATTTGAAATATCTGTTTCCCCCTGTAACGAATACATTTTACTACTAATTTATGGCATCCTTTCAGAAATCTACAATACAAAATATTGTAGTTGGGTTCACATTTTGTAATTACTTTGATTTAGAGATTTTTTACTTGGATATCTGTTGAATTCAACTCTCATTTTAGCCAACAGCATTTTCAACTCTGAGCCTTAATTATCAGATTTCATCCTCCATTACATGGAGTTGATTGTTTTTCAGAAAGACATCTCATCAAACTCAATAGCTCTCCCTATAGCAAAAACACACCAACCAATTCAAAAACCTTATGTTCTCAGTATTTCAGATTGTATGATCTGGTCTACTGAAAAAGGTAAACTATTTAAAACTTAATGCACCCACACAAAATGTGAAATGTATAAGAAATGTACACCATGAACTTTTGCTTATCATGTCCTAATTTTCTACACTTATTCCATTATCTGGACTACAAGCTGCATTGGATATTCCATCTGCCATCTAATATCTGTAGTCATTCCTGGTATTTCTGATTAGATAGAAGTACTTCTTCCTTAAACACTTATACCCAATCATGTAAGTCAAGCTCCTTTGGATGTTCTAAAAGATAGAAAAGTGAAATATTTTTACCAAACAGAAAGTATTCATCAGAACTATAGCAAAATAAAAAAGAGAAAGCTGGAACTTTTTAAAACTACTGCTTCTCATACTCTGGAAGAAATAAAAATTATACCAGTGATTAAAAAAAAAAAAAAAAAAAGCAAGCTTTATTTCTCATAAGCTGCTAGCATGTTTTTTACTGTCTGCCTTCTCTAAGGATTCGGGAAACGCAGAGTGACTGTGTTAATCAGAATATGCCTACAGGCCCATAGCGCTACGGTTGCTTACACTTTCATTTTTCTGCTCCAAGTCTGCTGTTTCATTTGGGGCCCTCCCCCAAGAGAAGGCTTGTGAAACATCACATACTTTGATCTCTGTATTTTGGGCCTTAATGACTATGTGAAGTTGCTGTACAGCCTTTGATAAGTAAAATAAAAAATGAGTTTATTACTAACAGAAATTTCTGAGAGGACTGGAACTCCTGAGCTTTCTTATGGCTTCTAGAAGGCAGGGGATGACAGGTTTTGCTGACATTTGCTTTTGGATAGCATTGAAACGCAAAACAGCAACGGTTCATGAAATGTATATTACTTTCTCCTCAGCATTGGAAAATAACACTACCCTCTTCCCAAATTACATGTAAAATGAAAGGACACAGCGCGATAGCTGCTTTCCGCAAAGCTCATACAAATGGTTTCTAGCTACTGTCACTGTCTGGCCCAAAGCTTAATTCCACTGAGCTGCTGAGAATAAAGGATAGTGATTAAAGGAATACAGTGCCACTTCAAACACTATTTTTGTGCTATACTCGGAACAATGTCATAGATTAGCATCCCCAATGTATTTTGGAATTCCAGTATGTGGCTGCAGTATACCCCATCCCAGAAATCAGGCTGGCAGACTGCTGCCTACCTTTGTCTATCTCACTGAAAACTACTTTTTTATAATGCTGCATGGTCTGGTTTTAATACCATCCAGCACAGAATATGTTCTACCATCCACACAGAATGTGCTGGATCTGATGTCCAACAGGGAATTGCAGTAACTGGTTGAATATGCAATTGTGCTGACCTATCAGATAAAACCAAGTCTATCCAAAACTATTTTTTCTTTCAAAACCGAAATATCTCTGTCTGTCAGTCTCTCCTCTGGATACATGTAGTAACTCCCTCTTATTTGCAGATGTTTTCTTGATTGTGAAATCTGAAAGATTCATGACATACCGTAACTTTTACCTTATAATTCAGGCAGTGATGGGAACGTGCAAGTTAACTCCAAAAAAAAAAAACCTAATGAGCAACCTTTTTTTTGCATAATTTCAAAATGTAGATAATATCAACAATAAGTATGTAATATCATATTTTTACTTTTTATTAACCATGTTCTTTTTGATACGAAAATCTTCGCATTTTACTTCTATCATATATTGTTCAGGCTTTCACCTCAAAACCCCTTCTTTATCATCCAGCTTGATATAAACCTAATAAACTGCCTCATCTAAAGAGATTTATCAGTTCAATTTTACAGCTTAGTTGATTTTTGAAAACTTTATGGCTTTTATCCAGAGTCCCCTCATACCCAGTTGCAGCACTTTGACCAATTTCCTTCCAACACTGGGCAATTGTCACCAAACAAGAAATCTCTTAGTCATAACAACAACAACAAAAAAAACAAAACCGCGCGTGCTTGTGCCCCGGAGTGCGCTCGCGCTTGCAAGTGTGCGGGCGCGTTTGCCCGCACGCGTGCTTGTGCCCCGGAGTGCGCTCGCGCGTGCAAGCATGCGGGCGCGTGTGCCCGTGCGTGTGCCCGTACCCCAAAGTGCGCTCGCGCGTGCAAGCTTGCGGGCGCGTGTGTCCGCGCGTGTGCCCGTGCCCCGGAGTGCGCTCCCCCGTGCAAGCGTGAGGGCACGTGTGCCCGCGCGTGTGCCCGTGCCCCAGAATGAGCTCGCGCGTGCAAGCGTGCGGGCGAGTGTGCCCGCTCGATTGCCCGTGCCCTGGAGTGCGCTCGCGCTTGTAAGAGTGCGGGCGCGTGTGGCCGCGCGTGTGCGCTAGTGCCCCGGAGTGCGCTCACGCGTTCAAGCGTGCGAGAGCTTGTGCCCGCGCGTGTGCCCGTGCCCCGGAGTGTGCTCGCGCGTGCAAGCGTGCGGGCGCGTGTGGCCGCGCGTGTGTGCTAGTGCCCCGGAGTGCGCTCGCGCGTGCAAGAGTCAGGCCGCGTATGCCCACGCGTGTGCCTGTGCCCCGGAGTGCGCTCGCGCGTGCAACCGTGCGGGCGCGTGTGGCCGCGCGTGCGCGCTAGTGCCCCGGAGTGCGCTCGCGCGTGCAAGCGTCAGGCCGCGTGTGCCCGCGCGTCTGCCCGTGCCACGGAGTGCGCTCGCGCGTGCAAGTGTGCGGGAGTGTCTGCCCGCGCTTGTGCTAGTGCCCCGGACTGGGCTCGCGCGTGGAAGCATGCGGGCGCGTATGCCCGCGCGCGTGCCCGTGCCCCGGATTGCGCTCGCGCGTGCAAGCGTACGGGCGCGTGTGCCCGCGTGCGTGCCCGTGCCCCGGATTGCACTCGCCTGTGCAAGCGTGCGGGCGCGTGTGTGCGCGCGCCTGCCCGTTCCCCGGAGTGCGCTCTCGCGTGCAAGCGTGCGGGCGCGTGTGCCCGCGCGTGTGCCCGTGCCCCGGAGTGCGCTCCCCCGTGCAAGCGTGAGGGCGCGTGAAGTTCCAGATTCTATTGTTGAGTCTATTACAAATACTTTAGTATTTGCAGTGTGCTCTATTACTTCTCAACCTTGTTTCATTTACTTTCTCACTTCTGGAAGGAAAGGCCATGAAACTGTCTCACCTCCAAATGAAATTAGGCCTCTAAATCTGTGCAGTTACTGTTTATTATGTAAGCTGCTCTAAAGAAAATAAGCTTGTTTGTCAGCAACAAAGATGTTGCCGCAATGGTTTACAAGTGCAAACTCAAGATTCTGCTAGGCTTTTAGTTTGTGTTAATTAGGGATACAGATTTACAGGAGAAAGTAAAGATCCATTTCCAGTAACATTTAGTTCCAGTCACCTCTCTTGGGCAATAACAGTCATTACTTGCTTTATGTACATATTATTCCACTTTGCTATGAAACATCTTTCTTCATTTGTACATTTAGAATGTCTACAATTCCCACAGTTAACTCTCGGCTTTCCACCTATACAAGGAATAGCACTTTATTTTTATCTTTTAAGCATTTGTTTTCTGTATACATTCTATGTTTCCTGAAGATGTACTTCTATAAGGAAATTAGTCACGTGTATTAGTAACAACAATAATATTGAGTATCCTCTAATAGATCCTCTATCCTCTGAGCATCCTCTATCCACTATATCCTCTTATAGAACCTTTTTGCCTTCGATTTCTGTTATTTAGATTTTTGGGTGGATAATCGGAAGATACTAGAATACCTTTCATGTCACAGAACTGTGTATTTTTGTAGTGACCATTTCCCTATGGGCTCGAAGTTTTGGGGCCGGACGCTCTTGGAGCCATCGATCACCATCACCAGGTCAACATGCCCAGCCCCGCACCCTGTGGGCAGAGGAGGAAGGTGAGAAAGGACCAGCCTGGCTGGGACACTGTCAGAGTGAAGATGCCCAGGGCTGGGGCAAAGCTTGAAGACACCATGTGGAACC
>JAOXNG010000057.1:24178437-24188561 GCA_028566535.1 Scolopax minor | reverse complement strand
GCTGAGCTATTACATACCCTGGCTACAGCACCTGACTCTGTAGCTCAAGCAGAGGAGAGACATCCTGTTGGTATTCCATGTCTGCACTTCAGCACCTGAAGTATCAGTCAAGATGGTGATTATCATTTTACAAATATTCCTTATGAGGCAGGAAACATTTTAATAATAAGAGGTCTTAGATGATAAGCCAATAACCACATAGTCACTCAACAGGACCCTAATTCTCTCTCTATTGCCAGGTTTGCTACAAGAAACATCACATAGTTCTGTATGTGAGATTCACTGGTGTGTAGAAAGACAGGCTACCTCTGACAGTTCAATTGCATCTAGAAACTGTGAAGTTGTTTTCATCCCAGATCATATATATGAACAAAATAATGAGGTCGGGTTTTTTTGTCAATTAAATTGCCAATCCTTAATGCTAATGATCTTTATAATAAACAGTATATTTCCCTATTCAAAAATACAAAATTTACCTTTGTAAGAATACAGGTTCTGTAACTTCAACAGCTTTCTTGCTGTTCAATAAATTTCTTTCCCCCACAGAGAAAAAAAAAAACACAACAAAAACAACGAAGGGGAAAAGAAAAACAGGCAACTTGAGTGCACGGCACTTGTATTATACAAAGGCCCTTTCCCATCACCTGATGAAAAAGCAAGTAGTTTCACAGGGGATATAGTTACATGTAGGCTAGTTTCTTTGTCTTTCCAGGATGACAGAAAGAAGTAAAGCGAAAAGTGAAAGTATAAAATTATGGGGCTTGATTTTCATCAAGCATTTTGTTTAATGCACTAAATTTTGCTAAACATCTAGAAAGTATTCAACTTGCCATTAGTAAGTAGCTACTGTAAATAAATTTTCTTATTTTAACTGAAGAAGTCCAGACAAACAACTACTATATCCCAGAGTTTTCAGATTTCCTGAAACTGAACAGCAAATCAATAAAACATTTTGGTACCTCTGGAACTTTCGACAGATCCTGGCTACTTCTTTATTTCCAAGATTTTACATTAATTCTAAGCAAAAATTCATTGTCACCAAAACATTTAAAAAGCCTAGCATTTAGATGCTTTACCACAACCAATATAAACAATGTACAATAGCTGCTAAATCTGCATTTTGCTAACAGTCATGATACTGTTTATTTGGAACAATAAATAGCCCCTATGTTGCTTGGCAGTCTAGTAATCCACACTGAAAATCTCTCACATGCAAAATGGTTTGAGATTTTGGGGAGAAACTGGAACATGATTATGGCATTCATACCAAAACACTGCACTTGTTCTATGAGTGTATTATGCTTTCGTAGAAAAAAACCAACCAAATCCACACAAAATGCAACCACCAAGAAAACCCCCTAAATAAAACACCCGTGGTACAACATTAGAACAAATAAATTCAAAGAAAACCCACACTGAAGAGCATAAAAAAGCCCAGCATCATTCACTCCCTAAAAACCTCATGGTCTCCAAAATCTTCCATATGCATATATGCACATAGGTATATATATTTATTCTGTCCTAATAGCTTATAAGCCCCTGTGTCACAAACATCCTTCTCTGCCACAAATACAGAGAAGGTATATCATCTAGAATGTGTTTGATCTTTGCATGAAGGGTGATATTTTACTTCTCCAAGGCCTCTTGACCCATTTTCTCTAATTGTTTAAATTAAAATTGAAAAAAAATATGAGGACATCTATTCTGGTTCTGCCATGGAAGGAGAGCATACTGCCCAAGAAGTACTTTGTGATTTCCTCCCAGGTCAAACAGCCAAGGTGCTTTTGATCAGCACTGTGGTAAGCAGACGTTCTGCAACTATTTCTTCAGTTTCAGTCAGCAATGCAGTTCTTGGAGCTGGCCAAAACATTCTTAATAAAATTTGATACTCAGCAGCAGAAAGGATGCTAAACCAACAGAAGAAACAACCAAACTCCGTATTGTTTTCTCTTGGGAATGCTGGAGGTGCAGAGAAACCACTGACTCATGTAAATCAGCAGAGCCAAAAGCTGCAGAAACAGTGCAGACAAAGAGCAAGAGATGAATATCTGCTCCTCAAAGAGCCTACGGCATGAGAAAAATGAAGAAGTTTCCTCATCTCTGAAGCTGTTCTTCCTATTCCAAATGTTTTCTCCTCTACATATCCTGAAATGCAGACATAATAGCAAGAAAAAGTACTGCGTTGCTTCTACAAGGCAATCTAAGAAAGTCCATTAGTATTTATTTCAAATAGACCAGCACTTTAATAATAGAAAAAAGTTTTGGAATGCTAACAGTGAGATGCACAAGCAATGCTTCTGGACCTTGAACCCCTCCAAAATGCTTTCTTAGGTGAGTTCTGCCCAGACGTGACAGCCAGCTGGATTGCCAACTGCGAGAAGTGAGGGGGAACCTGACCCTTCCCCAACCCAGCAAGGGGCACACTCACATTAACTGTGCTGGAAGCATCAAAAGAAAAAGTCATCAACAAAAAGCTAGATGAAAAGTTAAATAGAAATAAACAAAATCCACAATAAGAACAAAACCTTTTTTTTGCTACTATTAGGCCACCTTCCTTTTTTTAAGTTTACCTGTGTGTTTCTACACATATAGTCAATAGGAAAGTCTTTTGCATGATTAAAGGACTGTAAAACTACCCGGAATTTGTCATATGAAGTGCTACAGCATGTGAAATTTCTCATATTGGACAAGATCTCCAAATAGAGTAAACCCTGAAATGGTCAAATGAGATGTAAACACCCTCTCCCTTCCTGTGTAAGCACTAGTCCAAATTTGGATTCCTTCCCTAACAAGTGATCTTGGAAACTCAATTCCTGTAAGAAAGACGCAAAAACTAGATATTTGTATTTGTCAAGATCAGAGACTATGATGAGGTGAATGAAGGTTTTCCTAGTGGCACAAAACATAGCTTTTGGCATAAGTACATTAGCTGCTGTCATAGTGAAAAGAATAGCTTCAGTTGCAAATGCCAACAGGCAGCAGATAATTGGGTGTACGTTTGCATCTGAGGGTCTGAAACCGAATTTTGAACTCTCAAGGAGAAGACTGGTACTTGCTGGCTGCAATCTGCACGGGCTGCCTTTAAGCTTTGATAATATCTGGACTAAGCCAAAGGGTCACATTCTGAATCCTCCAATTCAATCCTGGATAGCTGTAATACTCAGTTTCCTGCTAGCTCTTTGCAGCTTGCTGTGGCCTACCTTATGAAAAGAACTATCCATTTACAAAAATTTAAGCATATTTTATTCACTGTTTACAAAACAAAAACCATAAAAAGAAAACATTAAATCCAACTCCACTAAACCAGAAAACATATACACAATTCATCTTTGTAACTGCAGGCCTCAAGGTGAAGTTTTGCATTGCAATCACAGAACTATTTTGGTAGAAAGTGGAAAACGCATTTTTTCCAAATAAAAATTAATTTCATATTGCTAGTTGCCACTACCTCATGGGAAAACCCAGCCTACCAAATAAAAAGAATAAACACTTAAAAAGTTATGAATCCACAGAAGGGTATCAATGAATTACATTTTGTTTCACGATTTCCATTTCACATATCATGAAAGGGAGCAGGCAGTAATATTAAAGCTTAGGCAAAAAAAGAAAAGATCATCTTCGTCCCCTGGGAGTTCATTTTATGCTGTAATTGGTGAAAAGCCTCTCTAAAAAGGTTATAAATGCCATATTAATTTCATTAGGAAAGCTCCCATGGCATATTAATTCAGTTCCTGGCACTGTTACTGCATCTTTTCAGATACACAAGATCTTTACTGTTAATGAAATTATATCCTAAGATCTGAGAAGGGCCACTGATATATTTTAAATAGATTTTAACAATCAATTCAGCTCGGAAGCATGCATGTTTATTAATATACTATCATTCTTTTCCGACTAGCCACACACAGACACACAAGAGCTAGCAGGCTCTGCTGTTGAAATTATGTTATCCTCAAGGCCTCTGTATTTGCAAAGATTGCATGAACAGCTCTCAAAAGATTAATGACCTACTCCTTTATTTAAGGCAGATACTCATCTTCAGTGATCATGTGTAAGCTCTGAAGCCAAGCACGACATTTAACAACTGTCTTAACTTATGATGCTAAGAAAGAAGACTTTTTTTCCCCAAACGCTTGCTACACTGAACATTGTTGGTAATTCTGGACTTATAAAATACTTTTTGTTCAACAGTATTAACATCTTCTCCAACCTGGCCTTGGTTCTGTAATCCAACTTCCAGAGATAGGCCTCTGAAGCCATCTATGGCCTCGTCAGCAGAGGCCAACAGGAGCTTTCTCTCACAGGACCAATTTATAAAATTCAAAAAGACAGAAAGCAAGTTCTATAAAAGTAAGTACAGAGGTATTTATAAATCTCAAACTCTATGATCACTTTTACAAATAAAGTACGTTTACTTTGCATATTAGGTCATCGTAATTCTAAAACCTGCATACACTTACTTGTTAATTGAGACACCCTGAGCTCAGATATCATATAAAAGCAAATTCTTCTCTCTTAGTCATGTTTTAAACCTAGGCTGTTCACTCAACTTCACTCTTAGTCATGAGAAAGAGGATACAAAAGAGCTTCTTTAAACCACAAAGGTACAACCTCTGTGACCAAAGCTGCTACTTCTTATGCATTCATTATATTAATCTAATGAATTAAGAACATATAAATCAGAAGCAAGTGTCCTTCTGAAAAGATGTTGTAGTTCAGTTAAATCCATAATTTTCTTAAGCAGAAATTACACCCGAAGTTCTATAGCTTGAGTGATATCAGGAGATCAGACCATAAAGCCTCAAATGTAGCACCAGACTCAGAAATCTACTGAGTCATATCCTAGGCATCTCTTCATCCAAACACTAAATCCCCATGGCAAGCAACAACAGATGCAAAGTATCTGAAGAATTTACCCATTAGTGCATAGAAATTACATTCTGGAATAAAAAAGATCATAGAATGAGTTGGAAAAGATGTTAAAGACCATCTAGTCCAACTCTCCTGCCATGGGCAGGGACACCTCCCACAAGACCAGGTGCTCAAAGCCCCAAAGATAAGCCCTAAGATAAATTTTACCTTTAACTCTCTCAGGTTAGAAACCTGTCCAACTGAGTAGTACTCAAAAACTTTGATTATTCTTACTGAAAGGTAATAATTAGTAATAATTACTAATTCAGTAAAGTGCTTACTTTAGATTACACATTCAGACTGTAACAGCCGATTTTCATTCTGTTCCTAACCCTCTAAAGTTCTTGCAGTATCTTTTATCTTGTTTTCACAGATAAATAATGCACATGCTCTCATCCCAATCAGTAATGAAAATATTGACCAATGCCAGATTCAGGATATTTCTGGATTTCTGCAGAACCCCAATTGTGTTTCCAAAGCTAGTAAAGACATACAGAATCATACCCAGGGAAAAAAAAAAAAAAAAAAGGCAGAAAGAACATGTGAGCTCCCAGGTAAGGAAAAAACCAAAACATGTTTTTTACACTACCATCTGAGCTGACATGAATACTACCTCTCAGCTTATGAATTCTCTCCAAATATATTGTATTTATGAATAGCAATGTCTTCTTGAATGCCCTAAAATCAGCAAGTATTTTCGCACATACTCAATTCCTATTGTTACAGCAAAAAAGCAGTAGAAGGAATGCCTGGCAGAGGCACAACAGTATGAAATGTATTAGCCATAGTTCAGGAAAGACTATATAACTGCAGGTTCTGTCTGAAACAGACATGCCTAAGAGCTAGGAAACTGTTTATTTTTTCCACATTACAGAAGAAAGAGAAAGCACAAGGGTTTGGGGCTGGTACACAGCTCCACATTTTCAGGTGTAGAATCCTGAAAGAAACCCCTATGTTTTGAATTGGGGTTTTACAGCTTGATCGTTAATGAAGTTACAACTTTATCTGGCAATTTAATCATCAGGACAAGAATAAACTTTTAAAAAATACTTCCATGTGACCTAGAAGCTAATGCCATTATCAAAAGTTATATGATTTCTTAAGGACCTGTAGTCAGCTTTTCAAGTGAGTCAAGGACCTCTGGGAAACTTTTAAAACAATTCTCTCTGCATAGGTTACTGATATTATAAAATAATTCACTTTGGTTTCTCTGTCTCTCAAAAAAAGTAAGATTATCTTAAATACTAAGACAAAACTTACACATTCTGTTGCAAAACACTAATCAAAGATCTACCAAGCCACTGAATCTTAGAGTTACAGTCTGCTTTCTGTTATATTTAGACAACTTTGTTGAATTTACATACATAGGCAGATGTATTCCAGGAGAACATCTTACTTTCTACTAGTAACATATTCAAAGGAAATGTGCTAATTCTTAGCTGTAATATATGTTTCCTGTAATACTATGAAATCCTGCTTCTAACTTTTTCTGTAAATACAACAAACTCTCTTGTCTTATTTAACATGCATTATATGCAGTGACCCAATTTAACAGTGCAAGGCTTGAAGAAAAGAAGAGCAGTTAGATCTACGAATATATAATAACATCATTACATTCCAGCCAGACAAAAAGTGAGAACATACAGAAGAAACACAGGAGGAGCATTGCATATTATTAGCAGCTCTCTCCATCCAGATTATTTATTAAATGGGCAATACGGTTTTACCTTACCTTGTTATTCAGGAATTTATAAAAACCATAAAAATTTTTAAAAAGGCAATTTTTCTGGCAAAATACTGTAGGATTAGCTACCTCCTTACTTCAAAAACAAATTATGTACAGGGTTTAAAGATTTCTACAGGTTTTTTTAATAACTATTTTTACTATTTGTTAGTAACTCATTCTTCTAAAATATGTGCCTGAATGTCTTCAGCTACATTTTCAACAGCCCTTTCCTTTTCTTTCAAAAACACTGGTAGTCCCTTAGAACTATATATATGTACAGTTTTAAACATACAGCTACCACATTTCATTTGCTTCATAACTGAAGCTGGAAGATCAAATAAAGGTCACAATTTGCATAAAGATCTGTACAGAAAGTTAAGTTCTGCTTTGGTGTTTTTTACCTTCATAACACTAACAAACCCCATTCTCAGTGTTGCATGACTTGGATTGTACGTAGTGTTCATTATCTGAAATTACACAATTATAATTAACACTAAATTAAATTTCTTATGGTATGGTGATAAAAACAAATAAGATAACCACAAGCTACTGTAATTAGAGTTTCACTTATTAGATATTTGTTTCGCCAGGATTTTACTGTACAGCACTGAAAGTTATAAAATTATCTCCTGTTAAGACCATGAAATATACTGTACAATACTGAGAGGGTACAGTTTTCCAAGAAATCAATTCTTTTTTTCATCTTTCTCTAAGTATAATGTATTTTCCATATCCAAGAAATATATGGCCTATTGAAAAACATCACCAAGAACTCTGGCAAATCTAGCTGGCAAACTGTTTTATACAGTTACATTTTGCCCCACTTTAAAAGTGAATATACTGACATGGTATCATTTCAAGCAGCACAAAATAGATTTTTTTTTTCCATATATATCAGTCACAAGAACTGTTTTAAAACATCTGGGACTTAATCTGTAGCTCTCCAACAGCAAAGGATTTTGTTTTCCAGGTGTGAACAGAGTAACAGCAATAGTAGTGAGCTGAACCCACTTGTTGGCCATTCACTGTTTTAGCATTTCAGCTTAAACAGTATTTTACTGCCGCAGTTATTCCCTCTGAGGTCACCTTCTGCCAAAGACACTCAGAACTCCACAATTCAAAGGCATTATTTTACTAGGAAAGACTTGTTTCACTGGTCTGGGGGAGGTGGATTGTTTGGTTTTGTATTTTTAAAGCTCCAGACCTCTTTTTCTCCAGTTCCCAAGGACTCCATTGGGAGCATGACTCCCAATGAATTTGTTACAGACAGAATCATTTTCTCCTCCATTGATAAGTCTCAGATTTGCAGAAGAAAAATGGTTCACAGAAAGCATAAGGTTATTTTGCCCACAATGACATGCAGCATGCAGAGTAAAATTGTGTGTTATTCCAGCCTTTTCCTCACAAAAACAAAGCATCTTTTTATGGAGGTAAACTTTATTACGAAATCCAAAGAAGGATATTTCATATTTTTCTTTGATAGCTGTAAATACACATTAAATGACAACCAATTGGCTTCAGAGATATATTATCTCATGAGTACATATCCCTCTATTTATAGTGGATAGGAAAATATTTTATATTAAATATGGGAGGCATGTGGAATGAAAGCTAACAACCAAGTAGCTCTTGAAGGAACCATTTCTGCCATTTCCATGTAATGCATATTTTAGGAGACAAAATTGGAGGAAGGAAAAATTATAATGGCTCTGTTTCTCAAATTCTATATAAAAGAAAGTCAAGAGATTATCAGATAGATGCAACCATCTCATCAACTCCAGTTACTTACAACTGAGCTGCTTAGGCATGAATATTCATCTCCTATGATAGCAAAAGGCAATGATTTATATTTCCACGTTAATTGAGGTCTACACCTCACTAGTGCAACATTTGGTGGTTCTCTCAAGCACCTGATCTGCATTAGCACTGAGGGAGAGCAGCCAGGCTGGCAACGCCTCAGCTGGATGCACTTTGATCAGGTTTTCCAGCATGACTGCTTATTGCTCATCTGCTGAAAGGAGCACCTCATCTCTGTGCGGTCAGAGGGCTACCAGGCCTGCAGGGAAGCGATACGTCCTAGCAGTGAACTGTCTGCCAGAAAATCAGTGCCTTCAGGCTTGCTTTAAGTAACGAATAGTTTGTAGCCTGAGTTGATAATCACAAACAAAGCCACTTCAGAGTTGGACCTCACTGCAAAATTGTTGTTAGTTCTCCCAGGCTCAAGTCCTGAGATTCAGTTTCCAACCTACTAGCCTCTGTCTGACCCATCCTCCTCTGCCAACTGCAGGGATTCTCTCTTTGAAGGGCAAGAGAACCGAGGAAAGTATTTGGGATGGATTAAGCGATGGAAAACAGTTATCTCCTGTTACAAAGATGATGTAGACCAGAGAAAAACAACATGATAGTGATTATTAGTACAAAACACACCGTTCCAGACTTTATGGTGCTACTCTTTTTTCTGAACATGCTCTATCAATGTCAGAATGCAGAATGATAAAAATGTAAACTGTGTTGCACAGGAGATATTACAGACATGGAGCTTCTTCAGGAGAACCTTCTCTATTGAAAGAGGTGGGGAAAAAAAAAAGTAACATGTATTTTCACAGCCTTTAGTTTCATCCTATTCTCTCCAAGAATAGGCAGCCTTTATTAATCCTGATTAAATATTTCCTGAGGGATACGGTTCAGCAAAAGAGTAAAGCCAGGACCCTGAATTTCAGGAAAGCAAACTTCCAGCTTTTCAAGGAGCTAGTCAAGAGTTCCTAAGGGCAGTTTTCCAGGGGGTCCAAGTGAGCAGAACACAGCTGGCAGACCTTTAAGGACACTTTCCATAGAATGCAAGAGCTCTTGATCCCTAGGTGTAAAAAATCAGCAAAGGAGGGCAGGAGACCAGCAGGGCTGAGTTGAGACCTGATGGTCAAACTAAAGGGCAAGAAAGATGTTCAGGCAGTGGAAGCAGGGACAGGGAAGAGTATAGGGATGCTGCCCAGCTGTGTAGGGAAGGGTTCAGGAGGGGCAAGGCACAGCTGGAGCTGAATTTGGCAAGGGATGCAAAGAGTAACAAGAAGAGCTTCGACAGGTATGTCAGACAGAAAAGAAAGGCCAAAGAAAGCATATATTCCCCCTCCCCGCCCCACGAGCAAGACGGGCAAACTGGTAAAAACAGATGAGAAGACTGAGGCACGCAACTTTTTTGCCTCAGTCTTCACTGGTAACTTCTCTTCCCACAGCCCTTGAGTGGATGTGGCAACGCAGGGAGCAAAGTCCCTCCCAACACAAGAAAAAAATCAGGTTTGTCATCCTGAGGATCACCTGAGGAACCTGAACACACAGAAGTCTATGGGACCTGACAAGGAGCATCCCAGAGTCCAGAGAGAAGTAGCATTCTTCATAATATTTGAAAAGTCACAGCTGTCAGGTGAAGTCCCCAGTGGCAGGAAAAAGGGAAACACTGCACCCATTTTTAAAAAGGGTAGAAAGGAGGACC
>JAOXNG010000057.1:24157044-24169100 GCA_028566535.1 Scolopax minor | reverse complement strand
TTCTACCTCTTCTCTCAGTTCCAACACCTGCCTGAGCAGCTCATTTATCTGCTCACACCGTATGCAATGTGTGTCTCTGGGTCCCTGTGGTACCACAGCCAAGCTCAGGCATTCGCTGCAGCCAGGGCCCTGCACGGCCATGTCTTTGCATGGGAGCTTGGTCTGAGTTCCCACATTCTTCTTTGCAGGGGCTTTGGGGCGCTTTGTTGCCATGGTCTTTTGCGCGTGCTGGGGCCTTACTTTTATTCAGCACCAGGAAGGGACCCAATCGGCAGCCTCTATTGGCTGCTTCCCTCAGCTCTGCTCACGCGCTCTGAACCTGTTGCAGCTATGGCCGCTTTTAAATGTGCCGCTGCTCGCCCAGCCTGCCCCCAGGCCCGTAAGCCTCTCGCCCCTTGCTCGATTCCAGAGTCCTTTAGGGCCTCTCCGCCTTCTCTCAGCTTCTCTGTCTCTGGGAAGCCCCCTCTAGCTCGAGTTTAAAGCACTCACTGCTACCGCTGTCGCTGTCCGCGTGGTCCAGCACTTCTGTATCTCCTTATCTCTTCTTCTCCTCTTTTTTGGGAGGGGGAGAGGGGGGGAAGGGCCATCTGTTGGTCTGGTTTTGGTAAATTCATCCGAAACCACGACAGCCCAGCATGCAGCTTTGAAATGTCCCCATTTTCTACACACCATGATTCCAAGTCATTTCTCCATTAAAAAAATAAAAAGTAGTTAGTGAGAAATTAAAACAGCAAATCATTGATCAACACTGCAATTTGTATTATTCTCTAAGTGAGAAAAATACGGAATATTTTTCTTGCCTTAATTTCTTTCCTGCCTGCTGGCATTATAATATTTTTCTATGATTGTGTGTACACTGAGGAAATTGTCTCTCTAATGAACATAGACAGTAGCAGTAGGGGGGGAGTTGCTTATTTGCATCCTTTACACCTCTAATTGAAATTCATTAACAGATTATGTTACTCTGAAAGGCTCTTGGAAGATGGTCGAAACAACTGCAAACCCACACTGTTACAGCCCAATGAATATTGCACACAGGTCTGAACTGTGAAGTCATTATTCAGCCTCTATCCAGGCAAAAGTCTACATGCAGCCAGCAGCTGGGAAGAGGTTGAGGTTTGCAACAAGAGCCATTGAGCTGGATGTCATCACTACCTTACAGCAACAGCTGTGCCTCCCATACCCGATTGAGAAATGCCCAGATTTAGCTATCGCCGCAGAGTTAAACAGTTACTTTGAATGATGCACAGGCAAAGGGATTGTGAAAGGGGATTTTTGAGTGTTAGGAGCATGCAGAAAATCCTGTAGCCAGAGGTCAAAGTTCACAAAGGAGACAGGAGTCCTGTAAAGTCTCTGGCATATGAAGAAATCACGGACTCACAGATTGTGCAGTAAAGCGAATCCACTTTACTGCTACACAGAGAAACTTATATACACTGAGACACAAACCCACTCCCCTCCTAATGCCCAATCATGGACTTACAAAAATATTTGTTACCTTCTACTGAGCTTATCACAATAACAGGTACTCTGCTACCAAGACAAGTTTCGGTTCCCAGACTGTGTTCTGTTTTTTGTCAGGATGTGCTTCAGGATGTCAAACTTGTGTTTCGCAATCCTCCCCTGCTCTCAAGGTTGCTACTGGCACACACTGTTGCTCCAGCTGCATGTAAATCTTAACTGTGTGAGCGACCTTTAACTGAACCCAAAAGAGTCCACTGGGGCATTCCCCTGTGGAGTCCTTCAGTTTTCCAGCTTCCATTTTATCCTAATTCCCCAGCCACATGTAACCCTCTTCCTTTCCCCATTGGCTTAGGTATTGGAAGGTACAGAGTTCTCGATCTACCTATTGCATAAATTACTTCTGCAGTTTTATTATTGTCTAACTTTTTAATTTTCAGTTAATTCCCCCAAGACACTCTTATCCCTATTTTATCACCTGTTTGCGAAGACACTCTTATCCCTATCTTATCAATCCCTCCTATCAAGTCCCCGAAGACACTCTCATCCCAATATATCTGATCAATCCCTCCTTTTTTTATTCCAATATTTGTCTTCACAAAGATTAGTCACCATTAATTGGATCTTTTCTTCTTGACTAGCTTTTGGTTTTGGAACTATTTGCAAAGACATCATCTTTTGTCCCCTTGTAGCTAATTCTGGGTCACTAGGAACAGGTACTACTTGCATTCTTCTGAGTCCATGCTGAATAAGCTGCATAAAACAAGGTATCACACATGGTAGAAAATCAGACCTGGTACTGCACAAAGAGAGAAAAACAACATGCATTTAATCCATGGTCCACCAGGCAACCACGAGAACATGTCTAATGCCCATCCTTTCCAGGTTTGAACTGGCACATGAGCTAGTTTTCTCATTCCTTTTGTTATCTGTTTTACTACCTTCCTGTTATCATCAATTTGTAAGCAACAGTTGGATTCATTCATTTTTCCACAAACTCCCCCTTCTTCTGCTAGCAAATAATCCAGGAACATTCGGTGTTGGAAAATTGCAGTCCTCATCTGAGTAGATTGGTCTGCAAGAAGGTCAAGAGCCTCAGCTGCCTGGTTAGTTATTATTTCAAAAATGGCTCGTAATCTAATGACCCTATTTAAATTATAAATGGAGTCTCTTGCTCCAGAAATCACCTCGTGGGGATTCCATGTTGCTGGTCCATAATAAATTATAATTTGTTCAGGTGGCCATTCATCTTTTCCCCATGATTGGGAACTACCTTTAGTTAGGGATTTGTGAATTGATCTTCGTTCTCTTATCAAATTATCATAGACATTAACCCCTAACTCGTTTCCTTGAACTTGTGGAAATAAAAAAAAAATATTTAAAAAATATATATCCTATATAACATATTCCTGGAGTGACAGACACAGCAACAGCAGATGTAAACAAAATGTTTTGCACCAACACAGCACATCTGGAGAAGAACATCTGTGACATGTGAAGACAGTTTTGCACATACAGATTTTCGTGTCAGAAGCAAGTGAGGTTTGATGGTTAGGGAATAAAACCAGATCAGTTACTTACATTCTAGTTCTCTGCTAGAACCCCGGCATCAGTTTATAATATTGTTGAAACCCCAAGAGAATCTCACCTTACCTTTAAAAAACATTTCCTTTTGCAGCTAATGAGGAGGACCCAATGAAAACATTTGAAAAAGTTCCCAGCTTTTTCACATTTAACCTTTTGCTGCAAATACAATGAGCTCCTAGAGTCTGGCAGGCAAACCACGGCAGGCAAAAAAAGACAACAGCTTTCTCCCACAGCATTTTAGGCCTGCATCAAACGAACTCCCATGGTTTGTCCCTCCCGTCCTCAACTCTCCTTAAAGGAATTCTTTATGCTCATGCCTGAAGATTTCTTAAGCAAACAGAGTTCTCTGCTGTGCCCCCAAAAAGCAAAAAAGTCACAAGTAGAACAGTTTCTTGCTTTCTTCATGAATGCAAAGTCCAGCGTTCTTTAAGTGTGGCAAAGAAAAATAAATTCTGAAAGGTATGATAACACACTCCAAAGGAACCATAATTACAGAAAGAGATATCTTTTTTTCCCTTTGATGTGACTGTCTGTACAGATTGTCCTGCAGGTGATTCCTAGATAAGTGAGAGTTCTAGAAGACAGAACAGTTTGACAGAGTTTGCCAAAAGAGCTCTCAGCACCGAAAATGTTCTAAAAGTCGGCACAGGAGCTATAGAGGCACCGGGGTCAAACGGCGGTTTGATCAGAGGGCTCTGACTGGCCGGACTGCTGACAGAGTCAGGGGTCATTTAGGTGCTGCAAAACAAGTGGCCAGTGCTCGCTCTTTCAGGCAGAACCTTTGCAAAAGCGTGAAGGGCGTAGCAAAGGACAGGGTGCCCACAGCCACACAGGGAACAGCTCTCCTAGCGAGGCTTGATGTTTCCTCATTCTTCACTTTTTCTTGCCATTAGCAAGACTTTCATTTTATACCACCATATGGAAAACCAAGCATGTTTCTACCAGTCAAAAGTCCAGGTGATTCATGAAGATGCAGAGAGGCTGGATCTAGGTGACGTGTTCGCATCCTTTGGGGCCACCGTGTTCTGGCAATACCTCCATTAACAGCAGTCTTAGCAGATTTCAAGTACCAAAACTCTTTAGTCCAAGGAGATGCAATGAATACTGCAGTCTCTCATCTGAACATCTTTCCCCTCTTCAAATTATAAAGCAGCTATGCCGTAGTCTACAAGGATCAAGAACCCAGAGATCACAAAGCCTTTCACAGATCTGAAATTTCCATGCCTTTAGAGCAGGGAAGCATGGATGTGACTGACAGTCCCTGCTGACCTATCGTTTCTTTTCTGTGACCATACATGGACACCGGAGGAAGAAAGAAAAGAAGTATCTTCACAGCTGATGTTCTACACTGTTCATTAATTTTGGCAGTTGAGTGGACATCAGCATAACATGACTCCATAAGTAGACAAGTTCCTGCCATGGTGAAAACGATCCAGTTTCTCTGTCTGCTCACATCATTGCCACTGTCTCTCATCACCTGTCTTATGTTGCTCTGGGTCAGAGGCTCTGAGCTCAAAAATACCCTGCTAAGATCAAACTTGTTTCTTGAGGACCAGCAAAGCAAGATGTTGTGCTAGGCATTCTCACCACCCAAGGATGGAAGTGGGTATCCTCTTGTCTTTACCTATAAAGACAGAAGCAGAACATCTCCGCCAGCGTGGTGGCGATTCTTCTGCTGCTCACTTAATACTGACAAAATGTCACAGGGCAACATCACCAGTGAATGTTTCTAGGTATTCGCTTGGAAAACTTTCACTTTGGCCTTCAGCTGTATGCAGGGAGTGCTCTTTTGATCTACCCCTTTACATTACTTACAACACTATCACAATCTCATGTGATGTGACCAAGAATGGTTTTGTACACTTTGGAAACTTCTTCAAAACCCCTGCCTTTGGGGATGGCATGAAAGAGGATGTTTGTTTAATTATCCTGAGCCCCAGCTAAATGAACATATAAGAAGGGTATAAGAGGTGTTGCTCATAAGCTGGTAGACAACAGAACCCTATATAAGCTTGTAGCATCGGCTTGATTCCTTGAGAACTTTACTGTAATCACAAGGCAGATGATGAAGGCTTTTGTTGCAATTCACAACACTACTAAAAAAAAAAATCCATGCTGGATTTGTCATAACCCTTTTAGGCACTCTAGGCTGTGTGGACATACCTCTACAGAGGGCTGGAAAGCTCAGAGCAGCCTCCTGGACCTAAGGTAAGTTTACTGAAACTAGATTCTCCACTCTCACCTTGCACAGACATTAAAAATTGCAAGAACTTGATGCAGTTAATGGAATGATGTACCATAATCCAACTAACTCCCAGGCATTTTCATTCTAATTGTAAGAAAAGCTAGTGATTACTGAATAAAAGAAGATTCTGGGTTAAGCTTCCTAATGAAGTCCCACCACACACGCAATCAATTTCTTCTTATGTTTTCTCTAGTATCTCATTATGGGTGAGCATGCAGAATAACGCAGGTCTGTCTCATGTCTGGTCATGTAAATCCATCCCAAATAAAACACTCGCAAATTTTGATGGAAAGAGCCACTGTGTAGAGAATTATCAAAACACGTAATTTATAAAATTTAGTGGACAAAATAAGTCTAAATTAAAATCTGCTGAATCCTTAACTTTGGGAATTAATAGTTTCCAGTAAACTTTTGTTGTATGTACACCTCCTTGGTTTAATTTGATGTTTTCTTCATCTGTCATACTTTTTCCCTCAGCCTATACACATTTCTGTACTCACTGATTGCAGAAAGTTCCCTAGAGGACCACAGACTTCTAATCAGTCTTCATTGGTCTATGTCCTTTATAAAACAAATTTATTTCTATTCCATGTCTTTTGTCTTTACTATAATGAAGCATCCACTTTAAGCTCATACTTTAGAAAACATGGAAACCAAAGCAAAATTGTTAAAGACAAGTTATATACTGCAACTTAAACTACATACAACAGAAATGCAAATTTTGTTCCTTCTAATAAACACCATTTAGAAAAAAATGAATTAAATTATGACTGATCTTGAATATAAATGGTCAGCACAACTTCCAGTGTTGTTATTACTGGGAATATGTCTGCAAGATCATTAGAGGCTACATACAAATGGACAGACAACACAACAAGTTGCATCTTGCATACAAATGTAATGAGACATTTATGATTTATAGATCAATAGAAAGTTTTAGAAACTCTGTCTTTGTCTAGAAAAGTAATTGAAGGCACAGTCAATTATCCCCAAGAAGAAAAACTGCTCTAGTCATCTTTTAAGATTGCTACATGAGCAATAGCCCTTCATGATACTTCGATGGTAGCTTTATAGCACCTAGAATGGTTTCCAATGAAAACCTCGTTTTGTTATTCCATTTGGACAAAGTAACTTAAAATACAATACCCACAGAAAAAGATTTCCTCAAAGCCCTAGGAAAATCTCCTTCAGCTCTAGATACAAGTGAAAGTTTAAAAGAAAGAAAGAACCCCACCAAACACACACCAGTTGAAAAGGCAAGAAGGACATACTTCAGTTGTGAATACCTCAGAAGATTTTAACTTGAACTAGAAATGAGGGGAAATAACTTTTATTTTAAATTGTTTTGAGTAATTGTAGCTAATAGTACTTAAAATCAGGTTTCCTATTCCCGTCTTGTCACAGACCTAAGTTAAGTGTCTAATAAAAGGTGCTGCTGTCTCTATGATACAACTTTGAACAAAGATATTAAGTTTTTATAACTCAGAATTCTTTCAAGATTTCCATCAGCCTTTCATCATAAAAGCTTGAAATTTTGATCAGTCTTTAGTTGTTTTAGTTAAGGTTAACATAGTCAGTTCACATATTCAATTGAGGAAATGGAACATGAATATAAAGTGTTTATTACTATCACCTTAATTATTTAAATTCTTAATCCACTAAATGCAATCCTGCTAAAATCCCTACATTATTATTATTTGAATTGGCAACAAAGAAATTCCTGAACATAGCCACAAGACTAACTTCGTGGTCCAAAGACTGCTTCAGGCTTGAAGCAGAAATTATACATCAGTTGCACTGAATTAGCAGTTGTCATAGGGATGTTGGAGACCATTATTGTACACATGTAACTCCTACTAACATCAATGGGGTTACCAAACACACTGGGAGGAAAGCTGGCCCCATTTATGTGAACATTGTTGAAAAAGATTAACTGATTTCTCGTGCTAGATGTGTGCAATGGAAGTTTTCAACTCTGATTCATTGATAAATGTAAGAGCACACACTGCTACTAAATGAAGGCACGGCCAAGAAAGGGATTGAAAGCTGTCCTTTGGAAACAAGGGGCTACAAAGATCAGTAACATATCCTAGGACTCCTCTTCTTCAGAGCGTGGACAAAGTACAGGACTGGGAATGGACCTGGGAATGTGGCCTTCATCCAGGTTTCTTCCATGGATGCATGCATAATTAACTACACACACAACTTAATCTCTTCAGGGAATATTAGTGCGAACTAATACAGAAGCCACCCAATACAGGTTTCCAAATTAAAAGCCTGTCCCCCTTGTATAGTCAACAGAGCCTTCAGAGGACTCATAAATCTAATCCTAGCACCCTGCGTTGAATACTAAAGAAGCTCAGACTGCCACTGCAGGTGCTTAAATATAAATGCTTGTATTTCCACCAGCAGTGAAATACAAACTAGTTTTTCAAGTTTACAGTAGGAAAAATCACTGAGGAAGTGTCAAATGAAAAACCTCAAAATCTTAGGATCTTCAAGCAAATTATTCTTCATGTTCTCAGATTTTACTACACCTCAGCTCACAAGTCGCTGAGTGTATTATCAAAGATTCCCAATTAACTAGACTGAAAAAACAAAGCACATGAAACAGAAACTAGATACTAGGGCTACGTTATTTTATCTGTTCAACAGCAGGCCCAGCCTGATGAATCTCTGTAGCCAACAGTTAAGTCATAATCGTGGCCATTAGCACTGATTCAAACTAGTGAGTCTATGCTGTGGTAACAACAGAGCAATACAAAATAGATCAGATTTTCAGTATTAAACTCCTTATTAGTGACTCACAGAAGAGACCAGTTCTTACTTGATAAACAATTCGGTTATGTTGAACCAACAGAGTAGGTACAGATATTTTCTGGATTCTGTATTTTTTTTTCAGGACAAGCTACAAAGCCAATAGCCAGAGAAACCTTTACCATTAGATCTCATTATAAAATATGCAGCATTGTTGAAAGGTTAAATTTTGTCCAGTAGGTTGATTAAGCATCCAGCAACTTGTGATAAGAAACAATTAAAATCAAAGTTGTTCTTAGGGAAGAAAAAAAAAAAAAATCTAACAAAGAAAACCCCGATCACCAAAGCTGCCAAAAGGAACAAGCAGCTACAAATGTTTTTATCCAAACATTAATGTTCTAATCTTAGTGACAGTGAAATATTTCTTTTCAAGTTTAGCTTTTTTGGATATGGCTGGATTTGGTTAAATTGTGCATATGTAAAGAAAAAATGTTTTCAAAGTGAGAACACTGTAGCTGTTCTTGAGCTGAGCACTGCTGTCCCGTGCCACATCCAGCTGCTGTCTAGACCAGCAATACTTGTACCTTCGGCATAATATGGAACTAAAGAACAGGGGTACTGTTTTTTCTGGTTCCCTCCATCTTATTCCTCTTCACAGTTTGACAGAAAACAAAGGACCAATCTAGTTTGTTTCCCAAATTAGAAATAAAGTGTCTCTGGTCACTTGTTTTGCTTCTTTTTTCCCTTTTATCATCATATTGAGCTGAAATAATCAAAAGTTATCACTAAAAAGAACCAGAAGTTTATTACCTGCCTCTTGCCCAGAGAGGTAGTAGCATGAGAACTACCACTTGGCAACATATAACCTCATGTTTTGGGTGCTTTAGTTTGTCTGTGTGTCCCATTACAGCCTATTGGAAAGGTTACTGTCCCAACCCAAATTCCTGCTCAATTCTTTCCCCAGTAGAGAACAGAAAAAAAAAACCTCATCACTCTCCTGCTGCTCCCAGATGTTAAAAAAAAAATTTAATTTACAAACAAGTTACCCAGCACTAACATGTAGTTAATACTTCAGTATTCTGTTCCTGATAGCTCCTCCATTACAATTCTACACTTTACCACCAACCACCACCTTTTCCTTCAACTCAGCAGAGGGCTATTGCTCACTCTTCAAGAGGAAAGGAAGAATTTAAGAACAGAAACAGCAAGCAGGAAATTCTTTATATCAAAGGAGGCAAAACTGTTTATCAAATTAAAAAACACCACTGACAAGATCTCAAAACACAAAAGACCAGGATACTTTCTAATGCTTTACTCAAAGCTGAAAAATTAACTACTCATCTATCCAGTTCTCTGCCTGAGTTCTGAAACTGGGCAGTAAGTGGGAAAATCCTTAGTCTCTATTGTATTTCTTACATTTCTTTGCTCCTCAACCAGAAACAGGCTACACACTGACTAAAAGCAACCCCAGAGTACGTTTGAGCTAAAGATTCTACAGCACTGGCTGCATCCCCTACGTCAGGCTGCTGCATACCACACCGTCCAATACAACCAAATCCACCAGAACTCAGCCCCCCTATATAGACTATGAAAAGAGGGCAGCTTTTGCCAACAGAATTTACTGGAAGTGTTACCTAGACAAAAATCTTACAAAAAAATTCCAGCTTTGGCTAACATTACAGAAGACTTAATTAAACGGTTGATTTTTTCTTTTTCTCTCTCAGGCAAGGAGCTGAGTTAGGTCTCATCAGAGGTTTGCTGGTAGAAAGTTTAATGATAACACCATAGAACTCATCTAGTTTGCTTATATCTGTAATGAGGACATTCTTAACTAGGAGCACTAGAGAGTCTGTGAATCTGAGATAAGATTTTATCCTCTAAAGCCTCTGAAGAAATGACTTTTCAAATGTTACCCACATATGCAGCTGATTTTGAGTTGATTTTGTGGTTGCTTTGTTGTTGTTTTTTTTAATTTGAAGGGAAAACAGAGTACACTTGTAGGGCTTGAATTTTCCCCAGAACACTTAGCTATGACTCCTCATAGTAATTGTGCCACACTGGCACTGCTGAGTGAACAAGCGCTCCCTGGGCAGATGGGTAGATGCCACACATAAGTCCAGGATTTAACAACAGGAGGAAAAACTCACATGCAGCAGCTTAAGAGTTTGAAATGCATGGGACTGTGCCAGGCACATTTTTAATAGGCTAACATGCTTCTTGGAGTATGGCTCTCAAAGCCATGGTCATTACTTGCGTGTGCACACTCGATAGATACAATACTCCTAGATGTGGTACAGCCCAGGCTCCGGCTCTGGTCAGGCTGCTTCAGCAGTCAGAAAATCATAGAATCATAGAATGATTTGAGTTGGAAGGGACCTTCAAGATCATCCAGTTCCAGCCCCCCTGCCATGGGCAGGGATACCTCCCACCAGACCAGGTTGCTCAAAGCCCCATCCAGCCTGGTCTTGAACACCTCCAGGGATGGGACAGCCATTGCTTCTCTGAGCAACCTGGACAAACATACCAAGCCTTCATATTTCACTACTCAAATTTCTGGAACAAACATAGGATAAAAGAAATGAAGCGAAAGGCAGGGGGACAACAGCATATCCAAGTTTCCTTGAATATCAGCTTAAACTCAAAGACACATCTGATCTTCCCACAGCCGCCACTAAATACTTTCCTACACCGAAACAAAGCATCAATATTCATCTCTCTGCTGATGGTGGAACAGAAAAGCAAGTAACCCATGGAAGGAAAGCAAACAAAAAGAGACACAATAAAAAAGTGATTTCCAAAAACATGGGATTCAAGATCATTTTTGGATTGCCCTTAGGCACAGGGTAGGACCTTAGAGACATAAGTGGCCATTACATGTGTGACTATGTGCAAAGACAATGACACACATGGATTGGTCTGATCCTGACTGGCATGAAGTCAATGGAAAAAGTTTCCTTTGACTTATACAAACACAGGATTAAGCTCTCAAATGAATGGGTTTCTTGTACGTATAAATTTAGCCATCTTTAATTAGTAGAAAAATACACTTCATGAATATGCTTCTCACATAATTCAAGAGGGGTTTTTGTACAAGACATCTCCAGACCTACATTGCTCAAATGCATGACACCTCCGTGAAAAGTAATATGAATATTAACATGAATATAACTTTCTGAATGAGAAAGATTGAATTTTTTCATTAGTCAAACAAGCTACTTAAAATTATCAAGCAAAACAGAATTGTCAACTACTTTTGTACCACCTATATACTTGGGAAGAGAAAACAGATGCGTTAATTATCTCTAGCAGATTTCCTGTGAGGTTCATATAGGACACTTCCATTCTCTGTGTGTCTCATGCCCTTAAACCAGGAGCAGTACTATATCCTTTCTTTTCTATATGGTACAGAATAAACCTACTGTTACACCAAACGTAATAATTTTGCTAGAATTGTACAGAAGCAAAAGTCCAGCCGAAAAAAAAGAGTAATTTGGATATATGTCCATGTGACTCAGTAATCTTAAATATTTAACATAGGAAAGAAACACAAACTCAGAACACATTTAGCCTATTCCACGTTATCAGGAAGGCTGGCCACCTCTTGCTGTTTAAACTAGAGAGGCATAGAACAAATCATAAAGCTACTTCACCAAAATAAGTTTTGAGTTTTAAAGCAGATAATTAGATCCATGTATATGATCATTAGACAGACTGAACTCTGCCAATAGCAAGCAATTCAGATCATATTTCAAAGCAACTACTTCAGGGTAAATCTTGCTATAAACATTGCCAAGAGGAAAGATATACAATAGCATGAAAACTCTTGTGAACAGTCTAGAGGGTGGTTGCGGTTTGGTTTTTTTTGTTAAATTTCTAGAGAGAGAGAGAGAAAGAGAGAGAGAGAGAGAGAGAGAAAGAGAGAGAGAGAGAGAGAAAGAGAGAGAGAGAGAGAGAGAAAGAGAGAGAGAGAAAGAGAGAGAGAGAGAGAGATAGAGAGAGAGAGACA
>JAOXNG010000057.1:24123363-24137620 GCA_028566535.1 Scolopax minor | reverse complement strand
TAAAATAGATGGCTCTTTGGTATTCCGTATCTCTGGCTGTGCTCCTAGCCAGAGCTATTAAACCAACTAACCCCCCTGCACCCCGTTTCTCCATCTGAAACGGAGGGAGAGGGATGCTCACATCATGGTCTGCAAACTGTCTTTTTTACAGCATCTTCCTCCCTCTTTCCCTCTCCCCAGAGAAGAGATTTTTGTGAGGAGACCTCTTGGAAATGTAACTGCCCTATCCAGTAGCATATCTGGCCTTTTCAATGAACAAAACAATCGTCCAGCAAACACACTGGCAGTGTCTTAAGTTTCTAGAAGCTGAAAGAAAGATTGTGAACTTCTTATTTTGTCCCCATGTATTTTTCCAAGTTCTTTCATTAAAGCCAGCCACTTCCTATGGATCCAACAGCTTCTCACTATACGCAATGCCGACAGATTATTTCAGTTGTCGTTGTACTACCCAAAAAATCTTCAAGTAATTATTGTCTCAGTAAACCCTCTTACCTTTGTAAATTCAAGGTCTCAGGTGGAGGATTAGCGCTTACACAAAGAACATCTGAAGCAATTCCATAGCACCAGGAATGTACATTTAGATGGAGTTATGACTGCCATCACACAGATCTTTAAAACATTGATTTAAATAGGATGAGAAGATGAAATATCTGACTGGAAAAGGTGTGCCACCGCACTTTTGTTAGACATTCTAAAGTAAACTTGCTTGTAAAAGATTCATTTGTAAAATGCCAGTGTGGTTTCACAGGAAACATAGGCAAAACCCCCAACTACTGGCAAGAAAAGCTCTCAAATACCCAAGGTATCACTGGGCATTTGCTTATTCAAAAAGAGCAAATAAAGTACTAGGATTGCTGGTCCCAGTGGTAAACACTCCAATTTACATAAACAGACATTTGCTACAACACAGATTAAAGCTTTATGGTAACCTGATAGTAACATAGAAGATGTAAAAATGGTTTCAGCAGGCAAATTCAACATTAATAGCAAGTATGACAAATATCTCTCTGTCTAGTATATCCATGTAGAACAAACTAAACTTCTGCTGACTCAGGGTAAGAACTCAAGTCTCCCAACATAGAAGACTGCTTTTCACCACTGCTGCCTGACCTGATTTTGCTTGTTGGAGCTCTTTCATTCACTTTAAATTGCTATTTTGGGCTAATGTGTATTTAACTACTGCCAGTGGTTCACCAGGAGCCCGGGGTACAAAATCAGGCAGAGCAAGGTCAGTGTTTCTGACTATGGCATGGTGTGGTTTTTTCCCTTGGAAAATGGGAGAAAAAAGGTGCATGTTCATAGAGAGAAAAAAACTCCATACTTTCCTATTCTAAGGGACCATATCAAACCCAAACCCATCCCTGAAACAGATGTCTTTAAGAAGATCTAAATAATTTATTTCTCCAAGTCTTCTGAGCACCTGCAAAAAGTGAAAAGGTGTTTGGGGGTGGAAGGAACTTCAGCCTGAAATACTGAAAGATTTTGAAAGACGGACCTCTATTATTTTTATCCCCTTCACTCTGTAAATATGTTTAACACTCTCAGAAATACCAAGTATTGCTTGTACACACTATTCAAGTAACAGTGCTCCATCTATCCTTGATGGATGCTGCCCTGACAAAAAAAGGTACAGATGCAGAGACAGAGACAAATACATAGATCTGGGGGATGGAAGAAACGCACCACTTCAAATCTGTTCCATGGTAAGTCTTTAGGAAAATCAGAATCATTTTTATGTTACTTGCTGTGATCTCTGCTCTTCCTGCTTAGACCTGGAGACAGAATTTATCTACATTTGAAAGAGTTTGCCCTTTGTAGAATACAAAAACCTCAAGTAAAATCAGCATACCAAAAAAACAGCTTGGCGACACACCAAGAGGGACAGCAGCAGTCACCTAACAACAGCCTACACAGCCTTCCCCGTTCAAAAAGATCACCAATTTTTATGAAAACAAATGTTCTAGCATTATTATCTTGGAGGTGTAAGCAACTTTTAAACTTCCACTTCCAATTCTCTTGATTCACAGAAATTCTTCAGTTTATGTTGGTGTTACTACTCACACTTAGCTCAGATGTTTTGGTTCTGTAAACAAAGGCGTATCTTGTGCAAATTAGTTTTCAACTCACTCTGTCCTTTTGTAAAAGACTTAATTTCTTCTGAAGGAACAAGACTACTCCCAAATTCAGAAGGTGAACAAAGACAAAAAATACTCTTACAAAGGAATGTTCTCAGCACTTCCTTTTCCAAAAACATTAGAAATCTTATTTTTATGAGTGCAGTCACATGTCAAAGCAGTGATAGAAAAGGAAAAAAGAAAAAATACTTGCTTCTGGCAAGAGGGCACAAAGAAAGGATGTAACTTGTCAAGATTACTTGCAGAACTTAAAATAGAATAAATTTCAAATAGAGTAGGACAAGCTCTAGTACAAAGTAGCACTGACCTATCAGAATAAAGGATCACCTCCATGAAATAGGTTAAACCTCATACAAACTTCATCAGTAAAACCCTGGGTTATCCAATCTGGAAATACAGTCACAGCAGAAATATTAGTGTTATGTTAACTTTGACTAGTGAGAGGATGAAAATCTACTTCTGACACTTCTGTCTACAATCAATTGTTAACTAACAACCCAAACTTTAAATAAACCACCAGTTCTTTAAGGAGGCAATATGTTCCAAATTGCCATTTACCTTTCAAGATATGCACAGGAGAAGTGTGAAACTATAATTCTGAACTCTAATAACAGACTTATTGTCTTTAAATTCACCTGGCTTTAATTTATATTGTATTTCCAAGTGGTATTCACTTTATTTTTACAGGAACAACCTAATGCAAACTGAAACTGTCACAGGACATTTTTACACAGTGGGTCCACGAACATCTCCTCTGAACTCCAGTTCCCTTCTTGCTTTGCATTTCTTTCATACTCTATATGGTCACTTCTGAAACATTCTATAATAAGGAGATAGGTCAATTGATATAAATTCAGAGGAAACCAGGTAATAAATTCTAAACAAACAAGAATCAAGCTTGACCTATAGGAACAAAATACCAGTAAAATGTTTGCAGTCATGAGTAAAATTGATTCATGGAGCAGTGTTAAGGTGTCCTTTTTCTTCTGACTGCAACAGAAGTGACCATGAAGCATTAACGAGACTCTCAGTGAACTATTTTCCACTTCCCTGGAGGGTGCAGGTTTTCTCACCACCAGGGGAAAACCAAAATATTAATGTATCTGGGACTTCCTATCTACTAAGCCTACTAATGGTTAATTTATACAATAAATTAATCTTTAAGCAAAGTTATTTTCCTAACAAAGATCACCCTTTAAGTTACAGTGAAGGAAAAGTCCACTTCTCCCTGTACAGTCTTATTCAAGTTCAAATGCTTTTTTACAATGTGCCCGTAATTCCCTGGCCCCAGCAAGAACTTTTAGAGTACAGAAAACCAAAAGTCACCAGTAGCTGAAGTACTAGTTCAGTACTACTAGTACTAGTTATTGAAATACTACCTCTTGAGCTGCTGAGATCCATAAAAGCAAGCATCTGTGTTTTGGGTAACTCTCATCTATCTCACTGTACCTAGACACAGTGTAAAATTACATAATGACCCTGATTAAACTTGTCTTCTGGGAATTCATCATCAATTCTTCCTGCTCTGCACTTTCCTTTAATTTGCGTCTCTCTGATAACATTTAAATTCAGGATTGACATCCCTGACTAAGCAAACAGCTTATGTCAGGTAACATCCTGTTTTGCACAGTTACGCAATTGACAAAATCCTCTCTCTTGGAAGCCATAAGTCACCCATGGGCACTTCTGGATTGGTGTTCATTCTTCCCTTTTCTTCCCTTTCTTTTAGTTAATTTACTTTCTAAATAGAAACATCCCTTCCAGCTCATAGTCAAGGTGCAAAGGTATCTCTTACTTTCTCTCTGCTACTGAGAGTGACCCTTCTGAAGAAAATAAAGTAACCACAACGAACCAGTCCGTGACACTGCAGACAGGGAAGGATGGTTTTTCTTCTGCTAGATCTTGAAATAGCTTAGTATAACAAAAGCGCAGTTAAAACTTTCAGGTGCAAGTTCAACAAATATTCCAAGACCACAAAAGCACATCAGTCACGTGAACACAGAGGGATTACCTGAAATTCAAACATAAAAAATAGCAAGCGGCAAGAAAGCTATGGAGAGTAAAGCAATAACAAGCAGGATCCCCTTCTCTTTGCTTCCCCTCTCCTTCATTGAACTGAAACAGCATCCACAGAAGGAGCAGATCTGGGCCCTGGACCCAAACACCATCCCAGAAACATGGTAAGAGCCAAAAAGAACATGTGTGGCCAAGCTAGTGTCAGAGCTTGTGCAGACAGCTGAGAAGTCTGCAGGAATTAACTCCTCCAGAAGCATAGGCAAGCTCATATACTGCAGCAAGCAGGCAGCAGTCTTCATCCCATAGGCAGAAACACCCTGAGGCATCACTGGGGCAATTCTATACATCAAAAAGATTATTCCTAAGAATTATTTACATTCCTGTGCCTCAAGACTGTTTTCAAAAGAGACGGCAGAATTAACACGGCAAATACTACACGATGAATGGGATATTTAAGAAAAATGGATAGTTTAGAGACAGCAACGACAAAACTATAAAAGAGAGAAAAACTAGAGGTAAGAGAGGTAAGCTGGGAACACAGTATTTCCAAACACAATGCAGTAAAATGTCAGATAAGGGTGCAGCATCCAACCTGAGTAAGGTTTACTTTAGGAGCTTTAGAAACCATAAAGCCACTCTTATTCCTGTTGCTTCTTCACACAAACAAAACCAACACTAACTTCTGCAGTTTTTTTCAACAGTATATTTACTGAGCAAATAAAAAGAGGTGGTAGCTGGACTTCTGCATTGTGACATAACTGTGCAAGGAACAAGGCTGCCAAGGCTTCTCAGCTGCATATGTGCAGATTGCCCTTAGGCTCTCAAGAACAACTACAGGCTGCAGGAGCAAAGAACAGTGCTGATGGGAAAAGCTCAAGTGCTCTGTGTGTACCTGGTCCAGCCTCGGTAAACTCAGTAGCCAGTGCGCATCCGGGTTGGAATTCCGTGTCCTAGAAACATCCCACAGATACAACAACATCAGAAACCTGCACTGCCTAACACTGCACTGCCATGAAGGAGATGGAAGATGCATATGGAAGCTACTTTTAGGAACAATAAGTAGTCAAACTTGTAGCAAAACATTTATTTTGTAGAGTACAGAGAAAACAAGGATTCCGCCATGAGAATGAAAAACAAGTGGCTTGCAGAACAACGGCTCGATGCATCGGCCATAACCAAACTGAGCTAGCCATTGTTACCAGAAAATTTTAAACAGTGGTATTAAAACATTAACCAGATGAGAAATAAAGTTTAATACCACCAAAAATTAGGCAGGCAGCAGCAATACAGAAGGTCCAGGGTATGTGCTTGCTTTCTTTCCTTCAGTTTTTCTTTTTGTTTGGTAACCTCTCTTCCTGTTGTTCTGTATGGCTCAGAACTCTGCCTTGAGAGAGGAATGTCTAGATTACAGAAGCATGTTACGACTGCCCACTCGGCACTTCTCATTTCTTTGCTGTTTCACCTAAAACATCCCCTTACTCCCCACTCGTGGTGCTTTCCAGCCTTTCACACAGCCTAAGCACGGTCCCTTCATTACCACTGTGCCCAGGAACAGATTGCTTCCTGTCCCAAACCATTCCAGTTGCTCCAGAAATCTTTAAAGTCTGTTATGCACTTCTTTTAAGACATTATTATGAGCAACAGGAAAAATCTGAGAACAGTTCAGAAGCATCCATAACACTGAATGTATTTTGCACCTCTTTTTGCCACTTACTTAACTCAGGCTGAAAAACAAGCTAATGAAGAACATCAGTGTTGTTTAAGTTTGCACATTTTTTCAGTACAGTAAGACTGGGGTAGAGAGCTTTTAAATTCACTTCAGAATGTCCATCTCCTTTTCAAAGGCTTTCTAACAAGGCAAGGCAATATACAAATCTCAGTTTTCATGCCGAATAGGAACCACCAGATAAGTAGGGGAGACGATTCAATATATTATTGTTATGCATAAACACAGGGAGTATCCCGTCACATTCTCCTTACAAAGGACCAAGTCTAGAGCTGCAATGGGACTATTACTACTTTGTTTCTTTTTTTTTTAAAACAAGTTCATAAAGTTCTGTTTTATGAACATAATCTTTTCTGGTTCTTGCTCATAATGATTTGAGATTCACTGATAACTAAATAGCAGACATCTTTGTCAACAAAATTGTTTCTCTTTTCATTTGTGATTTTTCTCAGTATATACATTTGTAACAGTATTTTCTTTTTCAGTTAAATATTTATTTTCCTTTCAGTTAACAGCTAAGGGAGCACTAAGCCTGGGAGTGCTGGAGAAGTAGTAGTATACAACTGTTGAAACACAAGAGAAGTCTGATAGAGGAGTATCAATGCAATGTAAACATAAAGCCATTCCACACAGTAATCTCACATCATCAGTACAACTGTGCTTCGCTATCGAATGTTTTTAATGGAAAAACACTATAGTAACTATGCTAATGCACACTTAATTGGAACAAGATCAGATATATAATTATTTGCATTAGAAGGAGGTCCAAAGGCTACAGAGAACTAGAGAAATTTCTGCCCAGAGACAGGAAAAGACTGCAAAGAGTTGGAGGTAAAGACAGCAAACTTATATAGTTTTAAGGACCGAAATCCAGTTTACCACGTGATTATTAGAGAACAAAAAATGTTTAAATCTAGAAGATGGAGTCTGATGTAGAAAAAGAGAAAAACATGGTACTGATATTTACATCCTTTAAGATAATGACCTCAACAGAATACTTATTGTGCTGTTCAAATGAGAGGAACAGTCTGTTCTTCTGGCTTCAAACATGGTTACTTATCAATCTTTAGTTTGTAGAAAGGACAGTTAGCATAGATACAAGACCAAAAAATTAAATGGAAGTCTAGCAAGCAGGTTTGTGAACTCCTTTCTCACTTGAAGCAAGGTAAGCAGAAATTAACCAAATCCCAAACATGTATCCTTTGATGACCAAAAGTTGACCAGTCTGTAAAAGTATTAGAAGAGACACTAAAGCTTTATTACTTTTAATCAATAGACTGGGCCGCTGACCCCTAGAGAAAGGCTTCAACATATAAATTACGGTCATATGTAGCACAACCTGAAGATTTAGACTGATCTGAAAACAGTTATGCCCTGACTTTTCTTCCATATGGTTTTCAGTTTCTACTGGTCTGTAAGTAGGCAGCCAGCATTCCTATTACCACACTCCAACAGCCATCGCTGTCAAGTCAGAAAAATGAGCTGTCAGTATATTATATTCATACTTCTAGCAAAGCAACTATTCTAAGGGGTTCTTGACTGGAGTTATTTAGTGGAATATATACGTCTAAAAGGAACAAAGTTATCCTTTTGATATCTCAAAATTCATAGTTCAACTCTTTCACTGAACTCTGGTTGCCCAGATGTCCAATTACATGCATTCCACATAAATAAAATTTTTAAAAAGAACAAAAACCAATTAGAATAACATTAGAACGAGCAGCACTACCGTTTGTTTAGAATGTACTGCAATCTTATGAGACCCATTTTCACTATTTCAATTTGGTTAGCTGTGCAATAACTTTCATACTTGGGTTAGTGTATTATCAGCGAGGGTACCAAACGGACAAATTTATAGATACAAAGATGCAGTAACAGACAACTGTCCTGGCCAGCATGAGCTTTTGTTCATGTGCTCCTCCCTCATGCTGGAACAGCCACTTCTTGCAATACTGATCAGTGCCACCACACTCTGTAGTTGAAAGAGCTTTGCATTCGCAACCCTACTCTAAACACACTTCCATGATACTGGGAGAATGTATTATATTAATGATTGTTTTTAAAAAGGTTTTCCAGTGATCATTCATTCAGATTATAGCAGAAATTATTTTGAACAAAAAAGGCAGAAGTGTCTGCTGTAGTTTAAAAAAAAAAAAAAACCAAACCACATTGTATTTATGCCCTATAAGGCGAACCAAAGTCTTGCCTACAGATACATTCCATTTCCTCTTGTCATGACGCTTTAGCAATCACGGCTAACACTGTGTGTCAGCAACAGGTGGACAAGGCTGTCAGTATTTTAGCAATTCTGTCCTGCAGCACCAGCCAGTATTTATTCACCGGTGCTAGGATCTCACCACTTGAAATGCAGAACACTGTAGCACTTGGTGCTGCCTTATTTTCAAGTAGTTTCTACAAGATCACGAACCATAACCTTCCCGAAATAAAGGAACACTAGTACTCTTAAAGAACACATTGTTTCAGTATGTAAACTATTGTTTGCTTAAATAAACCCTTGCAAAGTGTAGGGGGTTTCTTGTTCTTTCTAAGTCTAACTGGGGAAGGAAGGCAAGCGAAGGGACAGTTCAGACTTACCACCCTGGTTGAACGCAGACTTTACTGCCCAAGAATTTTTCTACAATTAGGCAAACACACATTTCCCAAACATTCTCATCTATTATGTGCTTACACACGGAAAAATCTTCCTAACCTAAACTGAAAACTTATTGCTACCTTTTTGCCTGGAGTTAGTTCAGAGGAGCGTGGAACAGTGTCTAATGGACAGAGAAATACTACAGACACGAATACTACAGCTACGAACGTGGAAGGAATGAAATAATAATCAGTAAAACCTGAAGGATTTTCTCTGACATGAAATAAGTGCAGCTAATATTTCTTTGAGAAACACTAGCTTTGCACGAGAGGAAGCAAAAATGCCCTGCGTGTGAGAGATTTTTAAAGGGTGAAAAATAGGAAGCAAATAGACCACCTAAAATAAGGAAGAAGTAGCACAACACTCCCCCACAACCGCTCCCTCTCACCCCCCAGAGGAATTTAGATCTGATTGTTGCTGTGGAGCAGCACGTATGCCAGAGGTGGCAGCGGCACCCAAACTACTATGAAATACTTGGATTTCTCTACAGAACAGCAGCCCAAACAAGGAAGCACACTGCAGGAACCTCAGAAGGAATCGGCCAGCCCACACCAACAGCCCTCGAGCAACTTTCCCCTCCCTAGAGGAGTTCTTTCCCCTGATCATTCCTCTTCCAGCTTTGCTTATATTTCAACCTGAAGATCAGAATGCTATTTAGACAGCTCCCAACAAGGCAAGAAACAAAGCTCCTAAGATTATTTTTTGTTCAGATAAAAACCTTCTCAGTAACACTTCTAGTTTGGGAAGCCCTTTACCAGTTAAGAAATAGTTTCTTCAGAGGGCTAATTATCATGGGCTCTTCATTGTGAGGAATGTACAAAATTAAATGCCATTCTTTTTGGTTCTTTATTCCTATCACCCCGAACTCTCTATCATCTATCTAAAAGAGTATTGTTTGCTGTTCTGTTTATGTTTCCCATGCTGCATGAAGCAATCCTTTTCTAGAAACAATGAGGCATGAGCTAATGTATTTACTGTCCCCTGCACCACTATGTCTTCTTTGTGTTACATCCTTCAAGAAAAATCAGGTTATTTTCTTCTCCCAGGACACAGTCCAGTTTCCAGACTTGGGCATCACAGACAGAAACAGTGCCAGTTTTAAGAGCGGTTTAAAGGCTCTTTTTTTTTTTTAAAACACCTTTACTAGTATCATCCCACTTATTTGCCTGTGTCTTCAGCCATCTGCATAAGGTGAGTAATGCCTTATCCCCCTATTTGGCTGTATTATATAAAATGTGATTTAGGAAACTCACGATACCTTATCAGCAGAGTTCAGCTTTTTGGTAAAACACAGGTAATGACAATAAATGTCAGTTATGTCTATCCGGTTAAACTTTCTTCAAAACCATAGTCACTGTTACTCCATACACTCCAGCTATTTTGCCTTGGATGAAAGTAGAAATCCTTCTCCCCTCCAGTAAGACTGGAGTAAGATTTCCACTCCAGTAAGATTTCCACAGAGGTCCTGAAACAGCAGAGCAACAAGCCTCCTGCTGTACAGTGATTCAGCATCCAGCAATGCTCAGTTACAAAACAGAAACTGCTATGCATGCTACAAAAATTATCGTGTTTTGATTTTTTTACTTACTCTATGCTGCCTTTTCATGTTCTTTTTGAATCACATCCACGAAGTGGCAGACCCAGAGGTATTGCATATAGTGCTTTCAAACCATTTGTCACAAACCAACAATAAAGGAGAATACTAAAACCAAAACTGACCTCCAATTCAAAGATTTGGAGTTTTCTCAAATATTGACTTAATCTCTTAATAGGTCATCAAAACGACCAAAGGATGCAGGAATAGTAGCTTGTAAAGATACAGGCTGACCTGTTCTAGAGCACGGGACTGAGCCACATAATTCAGGCAAAACTAGATGGAAAGAAAGCTAGAGCTGAAGTCTGTAATTACACAGTTTTCAATTTCAAGAAGTAAAACCTGCAAAAGACCATGTTCATGATGTTAAAGTTTTACAGATAAAGTGTAGACCTATAATATATACATATTTACAAAAGGTTCATTATATTTATTTTGAGACCTCATGACTTCCTTGTTCACACCCCACCGGAAAGCAAGACGTGCCAAATATTCCACATAAGAACACTCAAATTTTGGTTTCTGAAGATGCATAATGGGAGGGTTAACGTAAGGTCTTCCAAATGTTCGTCAGTAATTTTAAAACTATAAATCTGAAAATTATAAGCCAAATATGAGTCTATGTAGATAGTAACACTAGGTAGTATCTACCTAGATAAGTATCTCTACATCAGGACAGTCAGTAAAGAAAAAAAAAAAGAAGATGATCTGAACAGCCAAGATAGAAGTCTTATTTCTTGTCAGCATAGTTCAAAAGAAGTATTGATTAAAAAAAGAACAGCTCTTTTGAACAATCTTGGCAGATCCCAAGGCCAGGGAAGAAAGAGGGTGGAGCAGAGTGGGGTCTGCACCCTGAAGGAAGCTGCAACCAGTGGAGACAAGCCTACACAGGAGCAAGTTTTCTGACAGAAACTACTGCCTGTGAGGGACTCATGGTGGAGCAGGTTTATCCTGAAGGACTGTAGCCTGGAGAGAAGACCTACACTGGAACAGTCTGCACAGGAACCGTGCATTGATTTCTGGTTACAATTGCACCTTATGCATGTACTTCCTTCTCTTTTAACTTTTCACTATCTAGATGACACATAAAAGCAAACAACTACCAGACACGGTAAAAACGAACAACTACAAGACACAACGGTTAAAGGAGCCTCATTGTGCTGTGAATATAAGATTCCTCCTGCTGACACAAACGTCCTGGAGAACACACAAGTTATGGCTGTGAGCTGGTAACACCTGCAGAGCAGACAGCCAACACTGGAGAAACCACACCACAATGCATGCTATGCCTACAATTCAAGCAGTAGGAAATAAGGCTCTCTTCTGAAAACTGAGAGAACATAAAATATAAAAGCAGCAGAATGATAACGACAACAGTGCCCTAATTGCTTAAAGGTAACATTATAGCTTAAAAGTAGGACTATAGCTTAGAGGTGGAGTCCTTCAAAAACCCTACAGCCGGCTCTGTAACAGACTGCACAGACTCTAACTTCAGAAAAACCAAAACAAAACCAAAACCAAACAACCAAAACTACCCCTAAAAATACTATCAAGCCATTTGTGACCAAGATTCTAAGCTCACACAAGTGATGAAGTATAATACACAAGATTCTTTTGTAGCTTGTACAAGCATGGCCTCAGATACCTATTTGATAAGGTTCACAAAACTTACTACTTTAATACATTTCTTAAAAAGTCACACTAAAGAAGACAATCTACATACATAAAAGTCATTTTCTTACACATATTCATAACCACCACTTCAGGGCTGATTCCTCCACAGGAGTTCTCTTTGCCCCTCTTTATTAATGCTGCATCTCCCAGGGAAAACCCCATTCCTTCTACAAGCTGTGTACAGGTGAACCCACTGAGACAAATTTCTACCAGGTGCTTTACCAGGTGTGACAGCAGCAGCAAACAATCACATAGCATTTTTTTCCCCTTGGAGAAACAAGTAGAATACATGTTTCTTCTCCACTCTCCCATGCATTTATATGAACCACAACTTAAAAGTTGTGCAATAAGGCAAGCAGATAACAGGTCACCTTGTGATTATTCCTTGTAACCCTTCACCGGAAAGCTAAAACTTCTGACTTGATATGGCTCATTAAAATGGGAGCAGGTACAAAAGGTTAAGAGAGAGATGGGGCACTTAGACTTACCAAAATTGTTTTAACTGAGAGTCTTCACACTAATGAAGAACTCTTTATTGCTTGCTATCAACAGCAGAATTCTGGAAATCCATAGAAACACCAGGCTGTCTTATGACAGCACAGTGATCTTTAAGCCACAGCTATCACTGCCAAGCACCCAAACTCCTCTCTATGCCATTCTTTCACCATTTCAAATATAAACAGCTTTAGAGGGTTGTGGCCTGTTATGTGTTTCTTCAAAAAGCATACCACAAGAATCTTACATAACTTAGCATGGATAGTGTTCCAAAATATTATTATCTAAACAGGATTTAATCACCGTCCTCTTGCATTGCAATTTACTCTCCTATCTCCAGCCTGTTGATCTCTTTATGGTTACACTGTAGACAGTGCTTGTACTATAGCATTTTTACCATAGGACAGTTGTTTTACACTCACTTTTTAAGAGTCACTTCTGTGTTCACTGAGAAACTATCATCATTAAATAAAGCCAAAGCCCATGATCTGACTCTAAAGCTCAAAGTGAAGTATTTTGGAATTTACAGTTACGCATAAGACTATCAATATTAAAGCTTTTAATTCCTTTTTGGTACGAAAACAAGTTCTCAAGTCTTGGACTTTACATTAAAATATTATTTTGTGTAGGCTAAATCTTCTCTCATGGACAAAAAAGCAGCTTTGCAGAAAGCATCCTGTTATTCATGCTTTATTTAATTCCATTTTCATGTGTCTTTAAGGATTAAGTTATTTCTTCCTGAGTATGCAACAGGAAAAGAACAACCTCCTGAATAGTGGGATGTCAGTATCTGTATTCTGTTATATAACCGAAATAGCAACTAAACTGTCACTACGAACACAAATTCATTTTCATGAAGTTTTTTAGATGTATATATCTTGTCTGTAATACATGCTATTCATATCAGATAAGTTAGATACCAAGCTTCACAAAAATTTGTAAAGTTTGCAGTCATAAACCACAGCTCATCTGCTATGGTTATGTAGCAGAGCTGGTTAGCAGAGAATAAAGGAATGTTTACCTGTGTTTATCGTGTGGATAACCACTTGCTCTTAAGAGAATGTACACAGAATAATGCCAGAACACAGGAAAAAACAGCATGTCAAATAACAAAGAAGTCATTCAAAGAGAGTTGGTCAGTACATACAGTGTGATCAACTGATACCTATTACGGAGTTTTTTCAGCTTTTCAGCTAATTGTTTAGCTGGAAATCTATATGTCATACTTTCCAAAGGAGACAGTTTTAAAAATTCACCCTGAAAGTAGGCAAGGAAGATATTTCAGTCAGTAGAGGCATAAGCACTTCAGACTACTTGGGTTTGCTGCCCTTTTCTTGAGATAAGAGCCTATAGATGAAGAGCCACAATCCTCAGAGCAGAGGATGTGTGCTCCTATGGCCACGCCACCAACCACAGAAACCTTCAAAAGGTCAAGTTCCTTGCACTGAAAAAGTTCAGGATGTTAGCGCTAAGTGACAAACTTCTTCCAATGGAGTTTCACATCGATGAACTTGTGACTAAATCTACAGTGGTGACAAATTAATCCGAAATCATGTTTCCTTACTCAGTATTGGGCTTTCCTTGAAAAAACATTTACTGTCAGATAAAGTTATCAAAAAAGATAACTTTTTCAGAAATGATATTCCACATGGTGACATTCATCCATGTGTATGACAGCATTTTCAAGGCGTGTATCACTCCTACAATCTATTCTATATCTGTCCACGTATGTGATTTCGGCCATCGGCCAACATAAAATGAAAACCAGCAGCAATGTGCTGTCATTTCACACACTCTTTTGGGGCTGGTTTGGGTTTTTTTTTTTAGCTTTTGGCACAGCTCAGAAACCGAATACACTGTTGGCTTTAAGAGTATGGCCAAGAACACTGAAAACACATTTTTCAAGTCCCAAGTTAGACTTACCAATTGTTGACTCTTAACAAAGAATTACAGATGGTAAAAAT
>JAOXNG010000057.1:23993565-24004763 GCA_028566535.1 Scolopax minor | reverse complement strand
CCTGCTCCGAGGCCTAAGAAATGGCATCTCTTTCCCTCTGCTGGCAACCAGCAGGTGTGAATATATATTCCCAATATATCAAGGAACTGGACTGTAGGCAAAATATTGCCTTTGTCCATTTTCACTCCAGCTTTAATCATAGTTCACAATCTGTACAGTCATGAGGACTATTATTGATGAGAAAGACTAGACAAATTTGTTTAACATGTAAGAATTAATTTTTAAAATTATAAATATCAGACAGAACTAGAAACATGCATTGGTTGTTTTGGGGCATTGGTTTGTTGTTTGGCAGATTTTGTTGTTGGGTTTTTTCCCCCTGGAAAATTAAGATTTTATTGAAAAAGGATGAGAAAATTGCCAGCTTCTGGCTAAAAAATATTTCACCGAAGCTTACTAAAGGTTGAGTTTCAAGCTTTAAAAAAAAAAAAAAAAGCAACATAAAAAATACACGCCACATAGCATATAGTTGAAAACCTATGTTTCCAATGATAAACCCAGTAATGAACCACTCAGCTTTTTTTTTTTTTTCTCCACCTAAGTCTTCAAGCTCTGGCATTTACTTGGATTGAACTAGGAATGTTTGTTATCCATTTATTGAGGTTTTTCTCTGTACCAGTTCTGTACTGATTATCCACTCTCTGTATTACATTAGGAGACATTTGTGGACAGCAGGGAGACCGGTTATTTTATTGGCAAGGCAAACTGGAGGAATCAAGGCTTTGTGTATTTCATAAAGGTAGCTGATTAATTAGTAAGGGAGTAAAAGTTACAGAATGTTGCTCACTATTTGAGATTGCCTGTGTCATTTCTCCTAATGACTAACGCCACAGCACTTTCTTGTCAGGATTCAGTAAGCAAACACTGAAAATCTGGGCCACTTTGACAGGATGTTTTAATTATTCTACCTTTTTATTTTAAGGCCAGGTGAAGGCAAGACTCCATCAACTATTAAGCTGAAACACCTAGTGACAACGAATGCAGATTTACTCACATAGTCTCTTGCCATTGTTGAAAACCTGCAATTTCAATGAGCCTTCCTGATATTTAGTCTATTTCCAAAAAAAGGAACAAACAGAAGATCCTAAGGTCAAGTGCGATGAGACCTCCAAATCCACACGAGGAACTCCTGGTTTCCAAGGGGATCTACATTAGTACAGAAACCGTTTTGTAGTCTGCAAGATGCAGATACTAACAAATATGTTATTTTAATAAATAGTTTGATTTTTACATTTTCCATCTGTAAAACAGAATTTTCATCATCTCTTTCATGAACTTTGAGTTTTGTTTTTTATAATTACACTAAAAAAGCAATAATGGGAATTTCTTTTACCCTTCAACATCATGAGCTAGCCAAATGAGAACTTTGTATTCATAATACATGATGCCCTGCTTTACATGTGATACGCTTTACAAAAATCTTAGTCTAATTGTGAAAGACTACTGTTACAAAACATTCTCATCACTGGCGTGTTTAATTGAGCTCCTGAGAGGCAGTATCAGTAAGACTTAGGGATAAATAACCAGTAGTCCCATCGGTCTCACCAAGAATCCATTGATGTTTCATAAATCCTAGTCAGTACAAATCTAATTGAGTTACCATGCTGAATTAGCTTACATCTAAATGGCATTCATGTCTACAAATGGAATAATTAGAGTCTAGAAAATGGGATATATCAAGTGCTATCCCAAGTGACAACAGCAAGACATTTGTATTCATTCAATCAATTGCTTTAAAAAAGCAGATGTAATACTTGATTTGGGGTTGATGACAAGACAGTGTTATTGAGTCTAGCAACAATATTAGACAGAGAATGTTAACCAGTTCTTCATATTTATCTATTTATATTTATTCTAAAAGATTCTTCACTTTGTATCCTAAAGCAAAATCTGAAAGAATCAAAGTCATTACATGCCTACATACTCCCTATTTTATATCTAGGATAATGAAATCAGCTACACTCATTAGTGCTCTTCTTTCCACTACTAGAATTCCAAGATGAATAGCAAATAAATCAATAAATAACTGGGTTTGCAGTAGAACTTTCAAGACGACCAATATTTTTAGCCTCAGTACTGAAGGAGTCTTTTTAGACAGAATAAAGCAAATAGGACTCCTCATTTTTTTCCATTTTTGCTTAACCACTTTCTTCTATGTACTAAATAAAAGCACCATTTACACTTTTGCCAGAATCCAATGTCACCCTGCACTACTGACCAAAATTTATCAGATCGCACTAGTTGGCTGGTTCAGGTTTACTTAAATACCGTCTGTTTTTTTCACGACAAACATAAAACATGGCTATCTCAATCTGTATATAAAACAACTATTAAATTAGGATGAATCTTTGCAATGCTGGATAACAGATTCCTTTAATTCAGAAAGTAGTCTAATTTGCATGCATATTTTATTTATTACACCAATTAAGTTTTGCAAATAGTTTGCAATGAGGTCCCTATGACCTAATAATTCACAATTACTCCTGGGATATCCTGCCCACTTTAGCACGTTTTGAATAATATTGCTATCTCCTTGAGAAAAATAATGCATTTTTTACACGATGGATTTATTAAGGGTGTGCACACCTCTTTCTTAACCCATTTTACTCTAGACAGGGTTACTGGAACTACCTCATAGGCCTTTGTCATCTTCGTTAATGAATGCTTTCCTTCAGCTTCCTGTCTTTTCAGATACTTGTCTTCTAAGCTCTTGTGGAAATCCCACATATATACAATCTAGATGAGCACTCTGGGTGGTAACACAATATAAATGAGTAATAACCATTTGGAACTGCCAGGATGATATTTTTGCTTCTGCTATAGCATTAAATAACAGCACAGTTAAAAATTAACATTGTGGAGTCAACTTACTGCAGTCAAATTTACTGAAGTCTGGTAAGGTTGCTTCAGATTTGTAGTGCAGAATTTAACTTCCAAAAAAAACTGCATCAGAAAAAAAAATTAATTGGAGAGTCATTTTGGTCTATACGGATCATAAAAAATTGTATTGAGTTATTTTATAAGAACAAACTACCACATAGTTTGCTCTGCTTTTATCAGCTTTATGAGGAATTTTACATGAGCTTAGAATTTGAGAAAATGCTTTATTTTGGTATAATGTTCAAGCCAGACTGGCATTTTCTTGTACTTCGTATGCATAGCTTCCTCCCTTAAAGCATTCAGCTAGTAATCTGCATTTCTAAATTTATTTTTTATCGCATTACAAACTAACAACAGTCCCTCTTTATAAGAAAGCAAATTCCTGGCTTGCAAAAACAGTAAGGGAAGATGAGATACTCGCTAACAAAAAATAAATAAAACAGACATGATGTATTTCACATGTGACTTTCACACACAGACTTGAATATCTGCCTGTGTTTTTAGAAAAGGTGATTCCTATGGGAATGGAAATCTGCTCAATAAATAAGTACCTGCAACAGAATATAATTTTATTTTTTAATATCTATACATACTGGTATGAAGCACCTTGGTATTCCTACATCTTTTCTCAGAAAACATACTTGGACACACTCAGATAAAACCCCTAATGCTGACATGCCAAAGTGAAAAATCCATCTTCCTGTGTCCCTTAAGTACTTTTGCTCCTAGATGTGTTCTCTAATAGTGGGCTAGAGCATCTTTTCCAACACTAGAGCCCCCAACTTCATTCTGCTCCCCACCAGTCCCCTGCCTGTCCCCAGTGCCCTCCCTGCACCTCAAGAAGCCCTCTGCTGAGGAAGCCTTTCTAGATACTCCCTTTTTTTTTTGGTTGGATGTGCTCTGCTATTTCACTTTACTGGATTACAATCCTGAGCAAGCACCCTGCTTTCCCACAGCTAAAAGCTGCTAAATATTTGTGAACACACCTCAGCTTCAGTCTTCACAGGGCACCCTCCTTTTGCCCAATTTCATACACCTCATCCCTTTCATTGCAGGTCATAGTTCTCCCCCTATAGCCATCTGTAAGTTTTGTCTCCCTTTACTGCTTTCTCATTTGACACTGTCTTTTGATAATGAAGTGCTGAGCACTATCCTCTACATAGAGCCAGCCCTGCCTTCATAGAGAGGAACCAGCCCTGGTGCAGCATGCACACAGGTGGCAACATCTGCCCACTGTGACACACCAAACCCTTCCTGCTGCTGACTTTGATCCACTAATTCATGCTGAGCCTTCGCAGTGGCCTACCAAGCTCCCTGTCCCATCACCAACCCGTGGCTAACCATCACCTTTTCCTCAGTTGTCCCATAAGTAGATGTCACTTCAGATTATTTTCCCCAGCTGATTTGATCTCATCTTATTTTGCCCAGCAAAATTGATTCATTGCTACCTTCTTCTTGTTCTAACACCCTTATATTCTTTTCCTGTATGACTGAAGTTCCTCTTGATAAAATGCACCCAGCAATATAAAAAAATAAGATGTAAATGTACAATTCCCAAATAGGCAACTACAGAAGAAATTATTATCACCAACCAGCTGTTTCAGAAGGGCATGCTGCAGGAGGCCTGCATCATGCCTTCACTTCAGTGGTAACATGTGCTTTGTTGCCAGCAAAATTAAGTAATGAGTTCTGCACTTTGGTCTACGTAAATCTGGTTTTAAGCAAGTGGAAGCTGTACTCACATGTGTGAAAAAATAACCCAAAACAGCAAAAATGTGCAGAATAAAAGCCTGTTATGCAATGTAAATCTCAAGTGGCTGCATTCATCAGAGCAATGAGGACTGAAACCAAACCCCTTGCTGAATGCAGTGTGTAACGAAATAGCTTAAAAACGAGCTTAAAACAAAGCATCTTTATAATATTCATAGGTGTACCATGAAATAATCCCAAACTACATAATATTCCAGATCTTCGAGGATTCTGTATTTTAATGCTGTGTGATTTCATTAACTAGACATTTATACTCCATCGTTAATTGGTGATACAAGGAAGAATGAAATAGCCTAGGAAGTATTCTAAAGGGAATAGCTTGCATTGGCAAACAAAATGAGCAAGTAATCTAACAGATCTGTTTCCTTTTCTAAAATCCTTCTATGGCCCTGAATTTCCAAGTATGAGCATGAAAGGCAACAAATTAGAATTAGAACAAATCATTTTGTTTTATGCCAACAGTTAAGTCACGTGCAAGGCAAATGAACCAAACCCCCGTTTCTTCTGAGCACCAAGTTAACAACTGGAGATGGCAAACAGTTTTAAAACATCAACCAGAAAATGCTGTAGCAACCACATGAAACCAGAAAACTTTATTATGATGGAGATAGATTGAGTTGGACTACACTTCCCATCATGCAGTGTGTAGGAACCTGATTGACAGTTTTAGTAACTACATTTTCAAAAGATAGAATTGTGACTTGGCTACAAGGAAGAAAATATGGTGTGAAATTGCTTGGTGTTATTTAAAAGGACATAGACTAAATGATTGTTTATCAGTATACAAAATACTGAGTGAAATTTTCCCACAGGAGTAGCAGCCTGAATAGTATTAACAGTGCTTTAAACTGTAATGAATTCCCAGTCTAATTCACTATGAGGTTTCAATTTATACCACATTTAGAGTACTCCAGGTTCAAGTAATCACTGCAGTAATTAGCTTACTTCCAGTCCTCCAAAATAAACCCACTAATTTTTGCAATCAGCCTTCATTTGGTTAATCACCAGTTTAATTGATTTAATTAGTTTGATCTGCAAAATTAGTCAAGTGTAAATACTGTTTTGTAAACAGAGTTTAGCTCCAAGCTGTAATATAGGGAATTCTAATTCAAAGCTGGAGTTAATAATAAAAACCAACACACACATGATTTTGTTGCAGTATCCAGCGGTTTTAAGTCTGCAAGACACACATTTACAGTTTTAATAGATAATGCTATTTTATATGAGTGACAAAACTAAGGATATCGCTTCTTGAATTTTTATTCTTGACTAATGATTTTTACACTGAGACAATTGACACTAGAACAGGGGTTTTGCTACTTCTATGTTAAGAGAAGAGTTTTCCCTTTGGTTTCAAAAATGGTAAAAGGCATTTATTAATGAGCTAGACCAAAGGAAAACAAACAAAAAAAAATAGATATACACATAAGGACAACTCTGGTTACTCCTAAAAATATTATTTTAGAAAGCACAGGAATGAAAGAATCAAGCCAGGCTGCAAAGCTGGGCAGTACCATGCAAAGCAAAGAGGATGTCTAAACAGTAATAATGCATGAAATTACAAGGCGAAGAAAATTTGAAATCACACTGGAATCAAAGATTTGCTATGCTAGCTCCATCAGCTATTGAGATTCAACTTCATGAAAAAAATATATTTGATCCTCTGAAAAATGCTATGTGTTTCATAACAAATTCCCAAATTCATCATGTATACATTAAACTCTTTAGAGTTACCCCAGAAGATGCTCAGAGCAAGGCAAATATCTCCATGGTGGGCAGGCCAGCAGATACCTAGAAGACCAGAAAAAAAATGGCAAACAGAAACCAGTCTTCCTCTGAACAGCATTCAGAGAAAGGAAGAAACTGGGATTTACCATATAAATGAGAAAGACAGCAAGATATTTAAAAAAAAAAAAATGGCCAAGGCTATATAAAAATTCTCATTGCATGAAATGCAAACTAGTAACAGCACAATTCTAGGACACAGACGTTCCTGGCTCTTCTGGGCTGCCTGTGTCATTATGGTCAAATAATTTAGATTTTTTGATTCTCACTTTGAACTGTGAATGTAAATAGTGTTTATTCCTAACTCATACAGAGGTCACATCAACCCATTAAAGAGAATCCAATGCAGACCTCTTTCTATTGAAAAGTAAGATTCTATCAACAAAACCTCAGAAATTTCTCAGATTATTTTTCTTCTGAGAAATAATATTTGTATTTCAAATTGGTTTAGATGAAATTTTACCTCTATTCTATTTTATATAAAGATTTTATTTTCTTTGTATGAAGTTTTGTCTCCCATCTCAATCTTGTCCCTGAATATAAAAGTCTATATATAACTCATTTTCCTCCTATTTTCCCTGAACCTCTTTTTCCAGCTGAATCTTTCCAAATTATTTGAAATTGAAGTAATTTAACCACCATACTCTAACACTGCAAGATTTCCTTCTTTGTCTGAAAAGTTATTTCCTGACATTTTCCTAACTGCAGAAATGCCACAATTTCAGAAAAGAAAAAGGAAAGAGGAAAGAAGGGAAAAACCTGATAAATCCAACTATTTTTTTTTTCAGATGTATTCACTATAAGAAATGGAAAACATCTGAGAAGATAAGTTTAGGGGAAAAAAAAAAAATAAAAACTGAAACCAAAATTCTGTTCATTCTGAATTTCTCTCACAAAATATTTCCAATTTCCTCTCAAATATTTTGTGCAAAGTATTTCACAGGGAAGGTTGCTTTTTACTTTTATTAGCTTAAAAAAAACCCAATAAAACCAACCAACCAAACAAGTCCCAAAAAACCAAAACCACCACCAATTCATCTGAACCTTTCAAGCTTTAGAAAAACATTCCTCTACCTCTGGAGAAGCCCAAACACCAGCCAACAGAGCTGCAGGGCAGAAGCTCACACCCAGCCATGTACTTCAGCTCAGCGCCACTCTTTATTCCACCCATAGCATCGCTGCTCAGCCCACGTTCCATCATGGAACGTCAGTGAAAACTTGCAAGATCTAAACTAAGCAAGAACGTAATATCTGCACCAGTTCTTTCCTATCATTTTAAAGGCTTATTTTTCATATCTTATGATGTATTAATTTCTGCATTTGCAAAAACAACTGTTTCTACATGTGGTATGGTTTCCACTAAGGAGGATTTAGGGGATTCACATTAAACCAAGTCCCAGATGTTTTTGTCCTTGTGATTTGCATTGATCTGTTCTTTGTCAGTTCTAATTATCAATCAAAATGACTAAATTAAGTCAACCCACTCTACAGAAGACCTATTTATGCACATGTTCAAAAGCACAGATATGCAGAAAGCCTGAAGAGGTTCCCCAATGCTCTATGCAACTTCTGTGATAGGTCTCTCCATAGAGGACACGGCGCTACCCTTCCCCATCTCCTGAGCTAACATGGTCTGTTTAAGTCTCCCAGTCTCTCTGCAGAACTTGTGTATGAATAAATAACATTTGCTGGATAAAAATAAAACCTCTAATCACCAAGCCCTTGAAGAACAGCACCCTGTGGAATAGATTACAATATTTTAGCATGTTCTTTTCATTTGGTGTTTCCACTAGTGCTCTTCTAACAATGAAACAAACTGCACATTGGGTACTCATTACACCACGCTGGAGAGAGCAGGGTATCTTGTAAATATGCATTAAACTGTGGCAAGATTTTCCTTTCCTACACGCCGTGCCTGGGCTGAGGCACAAACATGTATACTTAAGAGCAATTGTTGGAGCATATTCCTAGCACGCTGCCATTGCCAGTGAAATATGCCCATATGTTTCGTATGCTATTGGGAACTGTGTGTATGTATGTCCATACACACAGACATACACAGATAGACATGTGGTATTATGAAGAAAAAAAATAATTGTGTTTACAATGCCAGAGAAAAATAGATGTAAACAAATTCAGTTTGGAGAGTACCTAGTGTGTGGATCTTAATACAACAGACAGCTTCCATTTTCTTAAACAAGCCAGAGAGGAAAATAAAGCATGTTGCATTTCACAGGCGGGCTTAGAAATGCGGATCAACAAGTGTAACCAAATGCAAAGCATAACTGAAGCTCCCTAGCTTTGCTGGTATCTATAAGCAGAATATTAACTAGTTTTACAAATAAACTGCAATTTGTACTTTTGCGTTCTGTTACTTTGAAGCAGATCAGTCCTACCACTATGAACAAAACTCCAGAGTTCCCAAAGCCAATCCATGCAGAAGCCACAGCATGTTTCATTCTCCTGAGAAGCAAAATGTGTCCCCAGATTGCTCAGACACAGAAAGATCTTCTTGATGAATGAACTGGACAAGAACTCCAGAATGCACAGGTGACGATATCTAAGAGCCCTGCAGGTAGGACAGCTTATTAGCAGGGACCTATAAGACTTTTAAAAGAGTTTTAGCATTTACAGGCATAGAACAGAAATACTTTGAAAGTTTAGAGGTTGGGAATCTCTAATTTCAGAGTCTCAGCTCCACAATCACTTGCACATTGTGAGGATCTCGATCAATACATTTCTGTCAAAGGAGACAGAACATATTGTGAGAAACTGACAGAAAACCAGAATGTCTGAGAAGTTTAGACTGGACTAATACTCTGCACTGAACTGCAATTATTTTTAAAAATTATTTCTATAGCAAGCCCAGTTAGCTTTGCTCTCACAGGAACAAGAATCAAGAGACGGAAATGCATTCAGTATTGGTATTTATATATATTATTCAAATTTACGGTTTGTAAGATAACTAATTTTCCAATTTGTAAGATTTCTTAGACAATCAAGAGTAACTCTGAAACAACAATGAATGGATAATGCTCATACTTGCTATATTTGATTTAATGCATTTGGCTAGGGTTAACCTATTTGTGTTTGTTTCCTTTGACTGAACATAACAAAGTTTCATTAAAATGAAAAAGGGCTGTACATATTCCTACAAAACACACTAAACATTCCTCAGCAGTTTTTAAGACCAAATCATTTCCTGTTCTGAAGGAGCAAACAAGCCTAAATAGAAGCTTCAAAGCTTATTTGATTTCTAACAATTGCATTAGCTTACATTACATGGCTCTAATAATGAATGCTCTTAGAACTGCTTGAGATTGTTCCGCAAGTATAACAAACAGGAAAAATAGAGCTAACCTTAGTAATTATTGTCAGTCACAGCAAAGATTTCCACCCCACCTTAGATACTCTTTTCTTCCCTTTCCATATAGTATGTGGCTCATGATCAGAGGGAATGAGAACAAATTACAGAAAATATACATTACAGGCCATTTATGTAAAGGAATAAAAGACAGTTAATACACACACATCCTGGCAGGTGTCAGAACTTCAAGCAGTGCCAGCAGAATTCAGGTGACTTCAGGCACAACATGGTCACACGCAATTGCTTAATGACCACTACAAAAATTAATACACAGACATAGGCCCACCTCTCACTACAGTTTCAATCATGTTACTCCCAACATGAATTTGCTCACCTTCTGTCTCTGATCAAGACCTCAAAGTTCTCACAAGAGAAGTCTCTCCTTGAAGATGAGGACAATATCAATAGAAACATTTCCTTCTAGCCGCTAGCTGCCTCCCTTGTGAGCTGAGCACATTTTAGTCCTAGACCACACACGTTCTGTATGTCAGATGAGTGTTTTCTCCTGAGCACAGCACCTTCACCTCAGAGTGCCTACAAACTCACACCTGCCACACAAACTGATGCAGTGTGTCACCAGCTGGATCCTATAGAGAAGATTACACATTAATACAATCTCCTTCCTTTCCCCTTTTTGCCATCATTAAATAGAAGACCATTCCAAGTCACTGCACTGCTTAAGTGGATGACTCCAGGGTTGAGAAAAGTTTTTTAAAAAAAAAAATAATTAAAAAATGTGAGGGAAAAAGAATAGTGAGGAGAGAAAGACTTATAAATCTCCTAGAATTTTTTGAATGACTGCTAATTAAGACCACCTTACTCTTCTGAATGCCTTTGAGGTCACACCTCCACAGCAGCTTTCACAAATGCTGGCAATTACTTGCAAATGCAATCAGCAGCCCTCTGCATGTGCTCCTTGAATACCGTTAGCACCAGGTGTCAGTCCTTAGTTTTGAGACACTGAGGGCACAGCAGGAACCTCCACAGAACTTTTCCTAAGCATTTAAACAGGTTTTTAAACAAGTGAACACCATCTCAGTTTTTATGGTTTATAGCATCCCTATTACTCACACCCGATTGTCCTGATTTATTCTTCCTATGAGATATGTGACCCTTCACTGATCTATTTCTGTGGCTATAAGATTGTTAATTTGCCATTGCAGCACGTGGCTAAACTGTGTAATGTAACTGCCAAAATGAACAAAGAAACACTTCTCAGGATGCCACACAAGACTTTAGCAAGAACACAGTTTTTAATGATTCATCTATTCCTGAATTCTCCCCCAGGACTTTTTATTAACTAGGTAATGTCACGTGACTGTCATCATCTTCAAATGGAAATCTTTATGCCGAGGCCAATATGCCATAAGGAACAAATACCAATATTTTTAAGATT
>JAOXNG010000057.1:23922071-23947924 GCA_028566535.1 Scolopax minor | reverse complement strand
CACAGGATAGACAGCAAGAGGGCTGAAACTTGCGCTCTGCCAGCGCTGGTCAGTACAATGGACACCACTAGCTGGAATCAGGCAGGGGTTGACTACTCTGGAAATTACCTTGTTCTCTTCCTGACCCATTGAGTGAACTCAATGAGGGACAAGTTACAGTAAACTCCATTGTCTAGACATAGTTACATATTACAAATTCTATTACTGCTTATATATAGTTACATATTATAAATCTCATCACTGTAAGATGGTTTGGAACATGTCTTTTAAAACTCATCTTTTTAAAGCTCATCTTCCAGAGCCTTGCTTTTGAGGAAGTTTAGGTAGGATTTTGTTGTTTGCTTCCCCCCCAGGCTCCCAGTCAGAAGATATACAAAGCTCTGCTGTTTTTTATCACCTTGGCATTACTTTGAATTTTTTCCATGAGCTCAAGATCAGGCTGTTTTGAAGTCATCGCACAGGAATCACCAGGGGCACCTACTGCATCTTCATATGAAGGCTCTCCATTGGAAAATAAACTCAGGTCTGTCTGTAGTGCTCAATTTCTATCAAACTGCTCCACTTTCTCTATCTGCAGCAGATACGTTCCAGTTGTGTATCAGAGAACAATGTTATTCTCCTAACTGGTCACAGGCATAAATTATAAAATAAAATATTTTCTAAAGTGAAGTAAAGCCTTGTCAGACCACAGAGTCTCTGACTGACATATCAGATCATACAGCCACCCAGAACATTAGAGAAGAAGAATGCACATGAGACATCTAGCACTCTTGATCATACATTAGCCCTTCCTTTGCAGTAAGGACTGCATGTGTATATCTAAGTGCTGCTTTTTATTTTGTTCAAAATATTGGAAGTCGTTTGACATTTTCCTATTTTCCTAAGCATTCTCATTTGTCAGTTCCTATAACTAAACAAAGCAACCCTAAACTGTTTCTCTATGATCGAGCTCTGGGTGATTTTTTTTTTTCCTTTCCAAGTAAAGAGATACTGCTTAAAAGGACAGTTTTGGGGTCAAATGCCGCCGCAAAGAAACTCAATGGGATGAATTTGGGTCAGTAACAATGTGTCCCTTAGTTCTCAATGCAAGTCAGGGAGGTTATGGTTCTGTGAATGTGGATGTGGCACAGTTGGGTAGGAGGTCAATAGCACAGAGTTAAGTACTATTTTCAGCATTGTCTTCTCCTTCAGCTTTTGAGGATACAAAGCAGAAGCTGTCAGTATTCATCCACTTTAGCTCTGGAATTACCTATTAGGAAGGCTGGGAACTGATCTCATAGAATACCAGCAAGCATCGTTATATAAGCCTGGATCCTTGGAGTATCCTGACATAAGGTGGAATTCCTTCTATCTCTCAGATCAGCAACGGTAAAAGCCTTTCTCCTGGGACTGAGGGACACAAATTCTTGCCTGTCCACCTCTTCACAGCATCAGCTGAGAGAAAAGCCTGAGATGCCCCTTGAGCTACAAACCTTGGAGCAGTATTTTTGTCATTTGTTTTGTGTTAGCTCAGGTAATTCATGCACCAGAAAAGCCTGGTGCATGAATTCAAGAGAGATTCAAGAGAGGCTAATTTATCTTGCTGATAAATTAGCTCCAAACCCCGGTCTCTCTCTGGGCCTTAGAAAATGTTTCACTCTTCCAAGTTCATGACGCCACACACTGTACCCTTTTGCTGCTTGCAATAGTAAATAGTAATTGTAAATTTGAAAAGAGAAAACTTCTTTCTTACAAATATTTCATACAAATAAACTTTTTTTTGACACTGAAGGAATTATGATTGACTCACATTGTCTGTATGGAGATAAATTATTGCATTAAGTGAATTGAACTAAATTGACTGAACAAACACCAGTATCTTTAGCAACCTACCAAAATCTCCTTTGTGTGCTCCTATTTCAGTGCAGCAGAACTGGTCTCATTTTAGTCAAGCAGAGCAAGAATGTCAAACAGAAGTTCATATACAAAGTTCCTACACTGCTAAATTATGTATGCAAGTATCTACAATGTGCATAGAAATGCACATTAGGCTCAAGAAAATGGGCATGAAGTCGTGATCAATTTTGTTTTCTTTTCAAAATAATATCATATTTCTCAATCTCTGTGGTCAATTCAAAACTCTAGGCAATGAGGTGCCACTTACTTATCTGTTCCTTGGAAGTCACCAAGCAATGCAAAGCAGCATATACTATTGTGTAAAACAAATGATTCAGACTATGGTTGGATGTTTCTGCTTCAACTCTTACCTGCTGAAACTGTGTAATTAACACACAATCACTAGAAAATCAACAGCCAGAGAAGGATATTCCAAAATATTGCTATCAAGTGTTTCATTAAACATCCAAACCCTGACACAATGAATACTTTAATCTGTTCTTATAAACCCTCTCCCTGACCTTGGTGGTAGCAGTTCTAGTTCTCCGAGTTCTGTAAGGAGCTATTAGTGCTGGCACTCATGGAGCTCTCTCTGGACACAGAGGCTTTTCAAGATTGTACATCACTACTCTCTATGCTGTTACCCTTTCAGTCCACAATGCAACTCCCATTGATTTCAGTGGGGATGGCTAACACAGAACAGCATTGAAAAGCATATTGTAGGGTAAGCACGAGAGTAAGCTTACCCCATTCCCTACAGATAGTGTCCTTTGTTCTGTAACCTATACCTGGCTGAACAGCCCTCCCTTCCTATTTCCCATATGACAGCCTACCGGACAAGAGCAGGCGAAAGAGTGAGCTGCCTGCTGACGTGTCAAAGGATGTACCCATTGACTGACTGGCTTGTTGCTACCACACAAAATGAACAGTGCTCGTGTCCAGACTGCCTTTCCCCCAAGAAAGGTCTATTTTGAGCTTGCCTTTTCTATCCAGCCGATATTTTAATAAAATATTTAAGAAAACACTTTAAAAAATAAGGAACTCAGTAAAAAAAAAAAAACATTTACTCCTCTAAGTTTGACTTAAGCTAACTAAAACATTCAACATTGCTTGGGTGGATTGAGAGAAAAAGACAGGCACAAACCAGGGTCTCATAAGAATCACTTCCTCAGCAAACCAGGATAAAACATTGCAAATTTAGTTAATACTGCCAAAACTCAGCTAGTCACTAGGTCTGCCTAGACAATGTTCTCTACTCCCAAAATTGTCTAAAAACTCAAGTTGTACATCAGTCTCATCTGAAGCACTTCTGTTCAACCTCTAAGTTCTTTGAATGATGCAATTTTCAAATGTGTTCTGTCTCCATGTCCAACTCTTTGTTCTAACTGCTTTAAACCATGTTTAATAACAGATTAATAATATATCTTAAAAAGAGGAATTAGGATGGATTTCATTAACGTTAACAACCTGGGTATGTTCTCACCATATGAATATAGGTAAAACAATTTTAATGCCAAATCTTGGGCTTATGACATACTGAATTGTTTTGCTCAAAGTCCTTGTCATCTTTCAATTAGTTACTGATAAGTCAAACATGCTAAAATGATGCAGCAAATAATCTCCTATTTGGAATGTGTGTGCCCTCTTTGGGACTGACCTATTTACAACAGCTATGAAGTTCCACAGGCTTGGAAAGAACATGGGATTTCTTCATGTTCTGAGAGCATTCAGAGATTTTGCTTTTTTTAAGGTATGGGGTTTTTTTTTTACTTATTTTTTTAAACTTTTATTTCCCATCACAGGCTTGTGTCTATTTTTTCCTTTGATCTGAGTATAGATTGAGCCTTTCAAGATTTATCTAGTGACAAAAGAACAGCTTCTATAGAACTTTTCTTGTCTTGATGGAAACTCAGTTAATATGAAGCTAACCTTCTGGAAATAAAGTTTCTGTCTTCTCTTGCTCCCCACCCACCTTGTATTTTCTCTGCACACTCACTTTTTAGGGCAAGCTCTGTAAACTCAATGGCTTGGCAAATACAGACTCCAGCCTTGTCCTGTTTCTTCGCTACAGCTCTCTTGAAGGCAAATTACCACTGGACAGGGTGTGTCAGCTCCAAAGCTGCCTTCATCCTACCCAGCTCTTAGTACCAAAAGATGTTTGTATCTCGAAGCAAGGATTCCTGTGACTGGTGTTCATAGCAGGACGTGTCCAGCTGTCTGCAGGATCTGGACTTTGTGGTTACTTTTGTCTAGTCATCTGCTGCCTCCCTCAATGACATGTATGACAATGGCATAAAGAGGGAGAGCTACAAAAGAAAGAGGCTTTTTTATAAGAGACAAGAAAGAGAATCTGGAGCTACAGAGAAAAGAAGGCAGGGTTGCTATACCTAGTCATCAGAAGTCTGCCTGCTCCAGAGACGACACAGCAGTCTATTACAGTAGCAAGAGGATGGACTAGGTTATAAGATCTGTGTCAGTATCACACTGTGTTTGTGCTCAATCATTTCTAAAAGTGCCTTTAAAAAAGGACTTACTTAAGTCACCAGTGGAGACTGCAATATGGTCACCATATTTTATTGCTGCAATAGTCAGCAAGTTACAGGCTATTGCTAGGGTTAAGAACAAATAATTTAGGGCAAAAGCAGAGTGCAATGTTGGATTTCTAGAGATTTTTTCTACAATCAGTATATTAAAAAAAATACCTGAAACAAGTTCCCTAGAAACAAATATTCACCAATACAGGGAACAACTTGTAACTTTTGGAAGAATAATTCTGTCTCTCTCATAATGGCACATCCCCTAGCCTATCCCTAACCCTCCATAGGCAAAGAATCTTTTCTCCTCCACATGTAGAGGGATATTTTATTTTGGCTCTCAATTATTATAGACATATTGGGTTCAGACACCTGATCTCTGCTCTCTGCATCAACAGTTGTTCAACTGATAACATTATTCATTATTTATTTATAGGGCATTAAAATTTGAGTTTGTACACTTGTGAGAATATACGGAACTATTCTACTCAGAAAGAGGGATTTCTACTTTTAAGGAACAACAAACATTCATTTATAATTACTGAGACCACTCACATTGGGCAATACTAATTATTGCTCAGTACCTGTAGAGAACTGACCAAGAAATTAGATGTCAAATGACAGATTTACTGTATGTTGTACCCACAGAAAATGTGGCCTGTTATATGTTTTCAGTTAAAGACCCGACTCTTTCAATCCCTTCTGATTTACCAGGAAATCCCAGAATCAGTCCTGAGTGACAGATGAACTGATGGCCGTCACATATGCATTTCTGTCATGCAGCACTAACTGCTAATTTAGCCATGTAAAATACATTTAACAACATCTTAATTCAAATAGTTTGAAAAGAGGCTTCAAAAGATCAAGTCGGGTTCCAGATAGTTTTTTCGTAGAAAAATAAGGGAAAATTTCTTCTACCAGTTCAATGCGAAAAAATAAATAAGAGTGAATCAAAACAAAAATGTTTGGAATTGATTATAAAGTATCTAAAGACATGAAAGTCATTAATATTTATGACATCAAATATTAGCTATATTTGATGTTTAACAGACTTGTCTGTTTCATTGGAAATAGCTTTCTTATTTTGTCATGAATATAGAAGCAGCCTTATTAATAAAAAAAAAATACCATAAAGGAAAACAAGCAGAGACTCAAGGTTCTGTTATGTTTTTAAGGATTTGTGTTCTGGTATGTTATGTACTTATTTTTGATGGTTTTCCTCGTAAATTACAAGCTTGGGGAAAGAGAAGAAAAAAACTTGAGTGTAAAGTTTAAACTGCTTATAAATAAGGCAGACATGTTTGAAGCTGAATTGCCTTGTCTGAGGAAAAAAAGAGCTTCTACACAACACACTTGTGTAGGACTGATCATAAATCAGTCCACATACACAATCCCCAAAGTCACCAACTGGAGCACTGCTCCAGCTGTGGACACAGTCCTGCATATTGTCCCACGTGATCACAGAGCCTAAACAGCATCCAGGCCCAGCCATGGTGTCCAGAATGTCGGCCTGTTGTTAGCTACCATACCTCTGGCCTCTGGTTAAGAGACTGGACAGCCCAAACACTAAGTGCACTTGGCTACAACTTAGGAAAACTAGGTTAATATTCCAACTCTTTCCCAGACTTCCAAAGTACCCTTATAGGAGAAAAAAAAAAAAAAAAAAACCAACAAAAAAGCAGATGGGATATCAGGAGATAACACAATTGTCTTCCTGTACCCAGACAGTATGAAATAGGCCTAGATTGCCTTGAAAGTGCTTGCATACCCTTTTCTCTAAACTTGCAAAGGGTTTCACAACAACTTATGTTACTTGCTCCAGCATCTAAGTATCTTTATAGGTAGTATTTCTGAGACCTGGCCAATATTGTCTTTGCTGCAAACATATGTTAGGCTCCTTCGGGCCTGCTCCCTGTACAAACCAACACCATTTGCCAAACTCACAGTGATATCGTGTAATTTCACAAATGCTTGTGAAGAATTCTACAGTAGGAGCAATCACAGGAATATCTAAAACTGTGAAAATAACTAACCTGAGGGAAACGTGGACCTCAGCTGTAGAAAGCCTGTAGGTTCAGAACAGCAGCACGGAGCTGATCAGCTTTGGGTGGAATTCTGTTACCACAGAGGGCCTGTACAAAGACCAGCACCTGGAAGAAGTGCAATAAAAGGGGAGACTTGCTCTGAGTAGCTGATTGCACTCTAGAAAGCTGAGCTAAAGAAGATGGAAGTAAAGAGAATATAAAAGTCCTGCAGAGGACAGTTTCAATACCTCAGACCCAAACTTTCCTGGTATGACCTCAGAAAAGGAGAAGACAAGAAATCCCACCAGCAGATCTCAGTCTGGTTCAGCCCCGAATGTCACTGCTTACCAGAGGCCACCAGAGACTACAGCAACAGTGCCCTCACCATCCAGAACTGTTCTAACCGGCCTGTGGCTGACATTTAGTTTGTTTGGGTTGGTACCCTATGTAAATTAGAACACATGAATAAATTGGAAACCTTATTTAATTATCCATGGACAAAGGAAGCATAAGAATTGTTTTGAATTCACAAAAATAATTTTGTGAATGAATCAAATCACAGTAGGAAAAAAATGCACCTTGCTTCTAAGGTGAAATGCAGTAAACTAGAATTTTGCCAGGGCAGGGAATGTCATGTTACTAGATGAAAATAGTCTGTGTTTTTCAGGCTTGAAATTGACTCTATGTTTTGTAAACATGGTCTGGGCCTACATGAGGAAAAAGAACCCACAAAATGCCTATTTACTGGCTACAGCATGAAGGATTACGAGGAACTGAACTAAGACACAGTCCAGATGTCACTCCTCAGTGTGAGGTGTTTCACCAGCAGGTGAATAACTAGGCCAAAATCTGGTCCCATTTCTTTTTCATGGTTAAATGGCTTCTGAGTACAACACTGATGACTCTGCATAATGAAAGCTCTTCTTGTGTTGTCTATCATGCCAGAAATGTTGATAGATGCTTCAAACTCATGGAAAATCCTGCATTATTTCTCAATACTATATGTATGGTCTGGTGAAGAAACAGGGTTGAAATGTACCACTACATTAATCTGGTATGGAGGAGCCATTAGGAAATAGATATCCTTCTGTAAATGAAATCACACGTGTAGTAGCAGAGGTGTAATACAGTAGCTCTGTAAGTTTTTTTAATCTAGCAACAGCGTTCATCTCTCTATTGCTGTTGTTAGCCGACAGCTACAAATGATTTTGCTTGTTTCTTAACCATTTCTTTTAAGTGTATGGATTTCTTATCTGGTACACACATGCAGACACACACAGAGAAAAAAAGAAAGGTGGAGACAAGCCAGCTCCTCAGTTTAACCATGGATGCTATACACAGGTGTTTGCAGTTGAGGTGCTAGTGCTTCCTTCACGTATCAGAAACTGGGCCCTGTGTAGAGTAAGGTTTTTCAGTTCTTTGCACAGCAAGAACTCCCACTGCAGTAACCAGGAATGTGAGATGCAAGGACCTCTCAAAACACAGGTGAAACAAACATCTGTGGGTATGTTTACTTCCTTAGAGAGGACTGAGAGATTTAGCAAGAATACAGCAAAGAGCAGGAACAAACCAACATAACTGCAAGACCTGAAGGGCTCAGAATTAAACCTGACCAACATCGTGAGTTGGACTTGCATACCAGAAGAATCTAATCCTGAAGCTTGAGCTTAGATATCTTCCTGTTAAAATGACATGGTCAAATACAGAACACACTTAACTATATTCAAATAAAACAAAATAAAAAAATACAGCTCTTCTTTCTTTTTTTTTTTTGAAAGAAAACAAAACTGATCCCATCTTTATCAATGACGCTCTAAAACAAAACAGTCTGGAACAAATTTAAAAAAGGGATTAGTATATCTGTGACAACTAGCTTTTTAATTGAGAACAAGCTTTCACTACACGTTGATATTGGCAATATTGCTCGTCATCTCCTAGCAGTGACAGCAGTGGCAGAGCTGTTGCTGCATTGCTGTCAGCAGCACCCTCATATGCAACTATAAGAAATTAGTCAGTGACTTCAAACAGGCGCAGTATTTCCCCTCCTTCAAAATTCCACCAAAATTATACTAGATTTCATATTCTTTTGAGACACAAACTAACATTTTTTCCATGAAGATCAGCATGGCTAGACTTTAGGTTTCTTTGCACTGTGAACACAACAAGGAATTTACCCATCCACTCCCCCATTCATGACTAGCTCCAAAGCCCCCTCTGCTTTGGCCTGTTCTGGTATGGGACAAGGTGCTACTGTGAGGTGAAAGGCTCCCTTGTAAGTCTTTCTGTGAGCCTTCTGCAAGGCAAGAAAGAAGATGTTCACTGAAAATGACCCTAAACCTACCCTAACTGGCATGAAAAAGAGCTTGCAGTTTGCACACAATGTTTCTGCTGTGCATAAGTAGTTGTGAGACCGGTACTGTGTGCATCTATGTGTGCATATATGTGTGCAAGTGAGTGCCTCTGCGTGTGTGTATGTGTCTAGGGATATCCCTAGATTTTGTTTTGTTTTTAAATGTCCTGGAAATTTAACTGAACTCTCACATAGAGACAATTTAAAATAAAAGACTTGGTGTGGCTTTACTTGTATATCTTTCTTATGCATTTGTCCAATCAAAATGATAATGTAGACAAACTGTGGACTGCAAAGTGTATTATCCAGCAATATCTCATTATTATGCAAAAAATCAGATATTCACAGCAACTGTCTGATCTATTTATTGTTTGGTTACTCATCTGGAAATTTTAATACTTTCTTCAGGGGCAGCGGCTGGCAATAAAAAAATAGATCTATATATCAAACCTTTAACTTCCAGCCATCATTGTGTGCCATAATACAGATGGAGTAGCTATCAGCTCTCTTTACTGTGTTGGTTTATTTACTTCAACTAAGAATAAAGATTTAAAGAGAATAGAGTAACAACGTCCACTGTGAGCTGAATTTTCATGTTTCACAGTGGAGAAAAAACCTTGACACATAATTAAAAAAAAAAAGTAATCAACATACAGCTTTATGACTAATTAATTTATTAAAACTATACATCCAACCTTAATAACCTTAAAACTTCTGTACATCAGTGGGTCTACTGAAACACCTCAACAGGCTTGCACCTTTGTATGTGTAGGTCACATCATGGCTACAATAGTATTATCCAGAGACTTTGCTCTGTAGTTTAGGGAAACACTGAAGTACCTGGCTCACGTCAAGCATCTGAGTAGTTTTACTGAGATGTCCAGCAGGGCCACACATTATCTTTAAAAGGGTCACAGCCCCCAAACAGAGTTTGATACAGAAGAATAGAAAAGTCTTGGGAAGCATCTATGTAGCTTTCAGTCTTGTCACCAAATTCAGCATCTACAATTGCAGCAATAAGAAAGTGGCTTTTGTAGACTGAGCTTGTGAAAGCACTTTAACTATCATCATACTACTATAACTTTAAGTATTACATACTAATAGTATCAGAAGAGGATTCTGTCTTCTGAAAATTAATAGAGCTTGATTTTAAGGGTACACCAGGTCTTTCTCCAGCCATATATACCTACATCCTGCTGTGTCTAAACTCTCTTCTGTGGTGTCCTATTACAATATTAATTTGTTGCTACAGCAATTGAGACTTTCCAAAGTACATAGTAGAACTCAGAAGGTCCAAATTCTTTCTCTATACATGTTATAAATACATTAACTCTCTCAATGTATTAGCAAATAATTTTTGCCACTGTATTACACATGTTCCTTATCTGCATACTTCCTGAGTATAGTCCCTCAGTGCTGCACTCAGCTCTGTGGGGACTGAATCCCCACATGCCAACTGAACTGATTCCAGCAGGAGCTCTGTGCACTTGGAGCTCTTCATAAGACTAGCTTTTTACTGAGAAAAAAAAATGTATATAAAAAAAAAAAAATCACACTACAACTAGTGTGCTTGGACTATAAGCAGTTTCCCACAGCTATGTGCAGTTTCTGCTCTCAGCCACTTTGCCACCACCAAGGATAAGAGATGAGGAACATAACCTCTGGAGGATCACCTACAGGAGCTCCAGGGTCACCACCTGGAGATAAGCCAGTCCTGCATAGACCCGGCTTCCCTCTTGGGCTGCAACTGGTCCCAGACCAACAGGCTCTGGAGACCAACCTCCACTCAGCTCTCTCAATTGCCTCTGGTTTGCTCCTTTGGCAGCAAGTCAAATCAAGATGTGTATTTATCATATCACACATGTTTTTCCTCACAAAAGGCTAGTTCTAGGAAATGCATCAGCTTTCAATATCCCAGTCACACTGACAGAATAGTTGTTAAAAATAAGCAAGAATCCATTAAGTGAGACACGTTCCCTACAAGAAAGAAGAACGTACCTCCTGGCTGGTGTGTGCTCATACACAATTTTCATATTTTGGTTCAAATTTTAATTATATAAATTATAATTTTTTAATAAAATTGATACTGAAAAATCAGGCAAAGAAAATGTAATGCAAGAAATATATGATTTGGGAAGAACAGTCAGATTAAAACAGAAAGTTTATGGTAAACGCCTGCCACACACACTGCTTTTTAGCCACCATGCTACATGTATAAGGTTGAGATGTTTGTCATTTCACATCCACATACCAGACTCGATTGTTAAAGCTGACTTGGAATGGCCATATACCTACAAAAGAATGGAAATTCTAGGAGGAGGCATGGAAGAGGTTCAAGAAATGAATCTGTATGAATACCAACCTAAACTATACTATGGAATTAAGATTTTTCCTGTCTACATATTCAGAGCAAAAGAAAAATCCGTTTCAATTTACTGTTTTGCAGATTACTTACTGTAACATTTAGAACCTGAATAAAATCATAGTGCACATAATTACTCCCTGCACCTTCAAGTAATATGAAATGAAGTGACCCCTGTGCCTTCGCAGACCCCATTGAAATCAAACTCCTTGTTGCTACAAGCATTTGAACACATTGAATAATTTACAGGTTCTTAACTTTACTTTTTAAAATGAGACATCTTTCATACATTCCCTTCTGTTTGGAAAGCTGTTAACAAATTTAGCATGCCAGTACAACATGCATTACATGCATGTAAACACAGCATACAGAGTCATAGAGTATTACAGTCGCTGTTAACATCACCGATTGCACACACACTTCTGACTGGCAAGCACTGCATTTTTAAAAACATCCTAATTTTCTATAGATTTCAATAGAACACCAAAGGATTTTTAATTTCCATAAACTAATTTTGGTTGGAGTGAGAAAACAATAATCACTGAAATGTGACAATTAAAAGGTAGTCCTTCTAAGCTAATTCACAGCTACTGTATTTGTTTATTCTTGATACTCTTCAATAGAAGTGACCAGTCAAGAAAGAATGCACTTGCCTTGGGGGATTACTTAGCTTGGCAGCAGAGGGTTTTGGAAATCTTGTTGTATGCCTTTAAAAAGAATATAATGGCATTGCTTGAAACCAGTTGTGAAACACTACGTGATTGATGGAGTTATTATCATCTACTACTACTGTTTACCCCAAATTAATCTCAAGTGGAGTTACTTGTAAATTATTTATCTGTTGATATTCACTACCCTTTCTGTCTATAGACTTGTCTGAGGTTGAGAATAAGTAGACCTCCTTTAACCCAGCTCTGAATAGGAAAAACTAATTGTCCTGATAATAAGTTACTAATTTCTGCTCAGCACATCATATCTGAATAACCAAAGTTAGCCTAACCTGTGAGTATTACCTCTCATGAAAGAAGAGGTGTAGACCATTCAAGAGTATTACATTATCTCATTTGTGATGTCCTTCAAGAGCAATTCTTGACCTTTCAATAAATAATCCAGATTAATTTGAGGATAATTTAGGCCCCATTCAAACAAGTGCATAAGTATTCTGTTAAATCAACCCTGTAATTAGGAAACCACTTGTATTGGGTTTGCGTGGCAACGTTTTGGTAGTGGTGGGGGAGGGTGTGCTTCTATGGGAACATACCAGAAGACATCCCATGTCCAATAGAGCTAACACCACCTGGCTCCAAGATGCGCCAATTTTTTCAGGGAGCTCATAATTTGAAACAAGAGGCATGAAGCTGTCATTGATAAATGCTGGTAGATAATGTATATTAATCAAGAGAATTTAATCAATTATATTTATTTATAAGCCAAACTATTATGTAAGGCTTGAAACATAATTTTGAAGACGATTCTAAAGCTTTAGTTTTGTATTTCAGTTCCTAGGTAGGTAACTCTTACCTCCTCTTCTCAGGTTCTCTCCAATAAGGTATCCTGTTCAAGGTTATCTCCCAGCTGCTGCTATAACTAGAGCATAAGTTTATAGCTGAGTTTTATAACCAAATGGATAGACAGCTCCTCAAAAATTAGATTTTTGAAGGCTAATTTTAGAATTACGAGTGTGACTGTTTCCAGAGGTGGAAAGTCCATCAAGAAACTGTGAAGGGTTGATCTCTTAGAACTAGATGATCAGTGTAGAAGCCAAAGTATCTGGTTTGGCTAAGCAATTCTTCATCTTCCCTGTGTGAAGCTGAAATAACTCCTGAGACTAGTATAGGAACTGTCTGCCATGGAACTGGCAAAGCAGAAATAATATTTTTATATAAGAATTGGTCTCATTTTTACATGTATCTTCATACTCTACCATTACAAATCAAAGAATAGGCCAACTAATTTCTGGTCAGCAGAGGTTTAGAAATATGAAAATTTAAGGAAGAACGCACATGCATCTCTCTCATCCATATGACAAGCCCAAGTGCATATTCAATGTGTAGGATGATCCAAACTACTGCTTTAGAGTAAGTTACAACAGGGAGGTGAGAGTAGTATTTCTATGCTATTTTTCAACTAGCTCACATGAAAATTAGGAATAATGTAATTTCACAATGGTGCAATAGAAAAAGCAGACAGGACAATTCCCTCAGTACTGTTCTCCCTTCCAAACTGCTGAAGGTATCCAATACCCACTAAAATTAATCTTTTATTAACTCTAAATATGGTATGTAATCATGCTTTTTTGTTTATTTCTTATAGATTCTGATCTTCAGATATGTTTAGTACCTATCTTGCCACCTACAAGTACAACTTTTTATCAGATTCTCCAGTACTGTTTGAGGAAAGAGAAGCATTTTGGTTGCAATTTTCTTTGTTCTGCTAACTCTGTTCTTTTGTGGGGATTAAAAAAACTGCAGGAGTGTGACAAACTTCTCTGATGATTAGACATGCAAGTGTAAGATACACAGCTGTTGAGTTAGCCCCTTGGAGCAATGCTATCTTTGAATACCGTTGATACCATGGTGTACATGGGTTCTTGGTTGCTGGTGCTGAGAACCTTATGTTAGTATGGCATTGTGCCCAGACAGAAGGCACGCTAAACTCATTTCATTCACCAGTGTATGTCAGGCAGGGGCACTCATGGGAACTGTGCCGAATCCTTTGGTTTCAATCTTTTTCCCTATTCCAATAAAATTCCATTGGTTCCATAAGCTGCTTCATTCTTCATCACATGTGTTAACACTTCCATGCTAAAATAAGAATCTCTGACCCATGGAGAAAGTCAGACAGTGGGTTTGTAGGCACTGGTGGCTGCCAAAAAGACAGGTTGCAAAAAGGCAGACACTTGGGAAACCTATTGAAACCAGATGGCTTGTCAAAACATATGCTATATAAGAGCATAGCCTGCAGGCACCACAAGAAAGACAAGCCTATGGCAAATAATGGTATCAAGGAATGACTGAAATCACACAGGAATCATTGCAATGAAGAGCAAAGCCTAAACTGTAGATTCACCCAAGGAAGTGCAGATGAGATTAGATCTGTTCCAAAGTGCACATTAAAATTCATTCCTCAGTCAGGAGATAGTGAGAGCTGCATGCCAGCAAATAAGTATTTTTCAACTTTCTAAAATCTGGCTGTGTCTACAGATAGAATAAAACTGGCCACACATTATGAACACAAGCATTTTAAGTCATTTTCACAGCACCTGAAGACCAGACTTTAGTTTCTATTACAAAATATTAAATTCAGCTGTCACCACAGAGGACCTCAGAGAAAACTAAGAACAGAATCCAGCACCAAATATTTAAACAAAATTTAAAAGACAGATTGATGTCACATATATTGGCCATTTCTTTTCATATCATACCTTAGATTAAATAGTGTGTGAACACGTGAAAATAGTTTGGAAGCACTGAATACATAGGGGCATGATTACTCCTATCTTCATAGAATCATGGAATGGTTTGGGTTGGAAGGGACTTTAACCAAGTTGCTTCCCATATGTTACACTAGAATTAGTTTCTGTGGTTGGAGATAACTACACAAATAACAGTATGGGTCAGATATTCCTTTCAGAGAAAGGATGAAGAAACACCACCAAACAAACAGTGATGGTGGGTCCAAAGGACAAGCATGAGATGGATGAAACTAACTGCAAACACTGAATTTAAAATAGAAAATTTTGCATTTTCTTCTGGGGATGTATACCTTGGCTGATGCACAATTAGCAAACAACCAAACAGTGCCTGTGAAGGGAAGGACACAATATCATAGGAGATGTATGGGGAAAGAGAAGGACCTAAGCATGCCGGTGTGAGTGACCAGGAACACACCTTCCAGTTATGTTTTATATAGACCCTGGAGGAAGGTGACCTGGATAGAGGGAATAGAATGTATGTCAAGACAAGCAATCATTGCTATTTGCCATCATAAATACACTACCAACAGCTACCAAGCTACCTTTTGACAAACCACTTAGCTTGTTTGTCAGTTGATGCATATCCAAACACCATTTTTATTCCTTGGACTCTGGGAAGACACAGAAGCCTCAAAACTGTCAGGAATGGGTAAATAACAAGAACAAAATAACAAACTCCAGCAAAAGGCAAAAGAGAAAGGTCACATACATTTCCAGATTTCATATATGGGGCCAAGGACAAATTAACTGAGATGGGGCAATTGCCATGAATCAAATGAATCATTTAGCCTCTGCTGATATTCCTAATAGTAAGATACTGGTGCTGCCACTGGGAATACATTTTTTTCCTACGTAATAGTATAACTGTTACGCTGAGTTGTTACGACCTGCTCATTTCTAAGAAGCCAAAGCCACTTCAAAAGAACATACTAGGGACCCAGATAATTTTGCTGGTTTACCACTAACGTAAAATGCTAAATAAGTGAGATGTCCTGGGAAATGATCTACTTGTGTTTGTTTTGGAAATTACCAGTACTACAACATTCTTTGACTTCATTCCTTCAAGACTGCCTTTCTTTTTCCTGTATGTTGGCCCTTGCCTTCCTGCCAGAATCATAGCTTTTAATTGAAGAATCTCATTTCTTAGCAGTGCAACAAAACGCAATTTTCAAATTTCTCACTGATAGTGAGGGTAGGTTGCTCTTGTATATACTACTTAAATGAATTAAACCAACTCAAATGTGTGATCTCTACAGACGAAGATGAAGGTTACATAGTTTAATGATGAAATATAGACCATCCTCTACAAAACCACTGTGTTGCAGTTTAATTAAAAGAATTCATTAAATTCGTGCCCCATCCAAGGTAATTAGTATGCATAATTTATGCTTTGCCTAATACACAAGGGCAGTAGCCTGAATAATAAACTCAAGTTAACCTTAAGTGGAAGAGATTGAATGGTCAGATGTTTATTTAGCTCAGGTTTGCTCAAGAGCTAAGGTTAAAGAGGTGAAATTCTGTTATAGTTAATTAATTTCTTAAATTTTCTTCATAAAATGCTGCCTATTCAGGAGGATGAATGGTGTTGTGGTTTGTTTTTTTTTTTCTTTTCTTAAGGAAGATTACAAGTAAATGTCTCTTGTCCTGATCAGTTGCCAGAACACAGAGTCGTGATGATGTATGTGCAGTTTGCAGCAAGGATTTGGCTTGAAGGAAGGTTTCCCTGAAAATTTTCACCAAGTAGCAAATGTAGGAAAAAACTAACTCTCAAAGGTATAGCTTCACAATCCAAAGGCAGCAGCTTCCATGGCAGCCTGACCCATTGCCATTCTACTAGCTACTTCTTCCAGCTTCTGTTTCTCCAGATTTGTATCCCTTCAGTGGCGTGGCCTCACTGCAAACCAAATCAGGAATCTGATGGGGCCAAGAAAAACCAAAACAACACAATAAACCTTATTCTGATGCACTATTTTAGTAGGATTCATTGCACAGCCTGCCTACATAGGCCATCATGCTAGCATTACTGAGGGTGTACACAAAAGGATCAACAGTGCCTTGAGCTGCTATTACTACTGAAGACTTTACTAACCTTGTTACAACCCATTGAGCATTAAGCAGCTGTAAGCATCTGTTCATACAGAGCAAAGTGAATCAGCTCCTTTATGTACAAATTGTTAAATTGCAGCTATACTACTATGCTTCCTCATGAGTGACACCCCTCCTAAGGACCTTCAGTTCCATGTCCTGCACAACAGTAGAGTGTCCTTGTGATGCTCTTGTATGAGTATGTCAAAGCCAGGCCTATGGCTTGTGGATCTTGTGCAAAGACACAGGGATGCCAGACAGATTTGTGATCACAGGATCTCCATGTTTGAGAACAAGATGTAAGCCAGGCAAGACAGTCTGATGTCTTAGAAAGGATCTGTCACTCTGGCAGAGAAATTGTAAAATTTCATGCCAGAAGAGAAAGCCCCAAAGTCTTCTGGTAAGGGCAATAAGAGTAAGAAGGGCTTTTTAGCTCTAGATCCTCTTTCCGACAGCAGCCAGATAAACGTATTTAGAAAAAAAGCTGCAGAACACAGGCAAATTATTGATATGTGGAGTAAGCTGGGATAGCTACCTCACAGGGACTGTGTGCGAGTTCAGCTCTAAGGCATGTGTCAGGGAGGCCAACCAGGCTGGTGAGCATGCAAAGATCTCATGGAGTGAGAGGACACAGAAGTAACTCTGTAGGGTTCTGTAAGATTTGAAGGCCAAAGCTCTGAAAAAAATTTCTATGTGTGACTTTTTATCCCCTGAACATTTTCTTCTAACAGCAGGGCTGATGCGTTGGCTGTGCCCTATTCATCACTGAAAAACATCAGAAGTGTTTATCCTTGTCAAAGGCCAGCTGAACCTCTGTGCCTGAAATACAAATTTCACTTTGATGGGAGAGAGTTCCCTTACTCAATAACTCATTAGCTGCTACATAGGTAGATAATTTCTCCCAACTGTCTTTGTCTTGTCAACATGTCTGCCTTATTCATCCTCACTTTTATCTCTAGTTTCTACCCACACTAAGATGTCTTCGTATTTACGGTCTTTGAAAAAAATCTGTGGTTGATTTGGTCATTTTTGCTATTGCCTGAGTAGAAAACTCCCTGAAGTGTGTGGGGTTTGGATTAGGCCTAATGCAGAATGCTGAATGGGTGTTATCTTTCCTTTGAACTTACATTTGATTTTTGCTGCCTGTTATTATCTTCATGTTCCAGCGACAGCACAAAAACTCCAGGTATTTGTCTGAGGTAACACAAGAAATCTGCAGCTGGAAGTGAATCCAGGTCTATGCACTGTCCTGTCCAAATGTCAACTTCTTCCCGAAACAGACAAGCCCGAGACATTGTAGCTCTCAAATAGAAAAGATGATGTAGTCACCTCCATATGCTTTTTTGTTTGAGTTGCAGAACTAAGTCATTCTGAAATATTGTCTACAATAAGATTTTTGCTCCGAAATACATGCACGATGCTAAATTGATGCTTGTTTTGGGGTCTGTATCACCAAATAAACCTTACTTGCTTTCTCTTGTATTTATTTGTATATTTGCCAATAAGCAAACTTCCTCCACAGGGTTAACTATTACTTAGGGATCTTACTCCATGGCTTTAAATGACAACCCAAGTGTTGGCTTAAACATCTCCCACTACTGCGCTCACAGTAGGAAGAAGATGAATTAATAAGAGTCATCCTGTAGAACTAATTGATGTAGTACGGAAGGCCAGGACTCAATCTTATTGAAAGTCCTAGCAAAAGACAGGCTATATTTTGCTCTTAAGGAAATTGCATCTATGTTGATTGAAATGAACTCACTAGAGCCAACAAAATTTGCTTCCCTTTGGATCAGAATATTCTGTCCACATGAGACAACTCTAGCTTCTGCTAGTGTCACTCAGCTAAGGCTCGGTCCCACAAACACTAAAAAAACACAGGCTGCAGAAATCTATGAATATAAAGATTTAGTCAAGCCTTCTGGAATATATGGTAATACAGAAATGCCAGCTAGAAAAGTACAGCAAATTTTAAAATAAATCTATTACTTGAGCTACATGTTTCTGACCTTTTATTCTCTTCTCTGTAAACATTCAAGTAACTCAGACTAACTAAATTTTAATGAAGTTAAAATGGTGGAGGAAAATAATTTCCAGTCACATGTATTCACTTGTATGAATTTTTGCCAGATAAATGAGAAATAGAAACATCAGAAGTGTACAATTTCTAAGACCAACCACAGTCACCTAACAAAACTCAAGTTTCTAGTTCTGAGCAGTGAAAAATGGATACAGATGTCTGTTAGAATAATTATACTACATTTTTCCAAAATATAAACATTCTTAAGTGAGTTTGAACAGCTATGTTTGTGAAAATTTTTCTTGACCAAAAAAATAGTGAGAGGGCAGGCAAATTTTATAAAAAAGAATCTAGTTTGTTGCTGGTAAACTGGAGTCCTGCTCAATAAATCAAAATATACAAACAGATCACTGCATTACGGGGAGAAGTTAATTTCACTAGATTTAAGGTTCAAAGCACAGATGTTCCAATTTCACAAAATACTGTTAAAACTAATGGAAATTAAATATTGTCTTTTATTTCCATATAATAATAGAAGAACATTTGAACCATATGTTACTCAGTAATACCCAAAGTCAGAGTATGATCCAAAGCCAACTGTTCAGTCATTCAGACTTTGGGGAAGCAACTACATTGCCTTAGTCAACAAAATTATCCGACTGGAGAACAAAAGCAGAGCAATAGATTTTCTATGATTAATCAGCATGGATGTCATAATTATACTGTTGAACCTTATTATGAACTGTAAGACATAAAATCATGACAGATTTTATTGATTTTAGTATTGTTTTAATTGTTTCCAGATTTACAGTCAGATTTACTCCTGAAAAATCAAAATTATTCCATTAACTAAGCTGTTATCCTATTTTTAAACTGACTTATGTTGCAATAGTTTTCTTGAGGTGCTTACGCCCTTAAAGCATAAGGCTTTCCTTCAGGGCCTGTCGCCGCCTCCTCCTCACCACAGCACTGCCATCTACTTCACTCCTGTTACTTTAAATAATGTGGCACGTGTCCAAAGCTTTATCAGTCTCAATTAGCTGGGCACCTCGGTGTGTCAAAGGGTGCTCGGTGTATTACACCATATACTTCTCTTTCTTGTAGAGAAGAATTTTTAAATTTAATTAAAAAAAGATGCACAAATAGAAGCAACTATGAATAGTACTTATGCAACAGATTCCTTCAAGGCAGAGATCTAATAGCAGACTTCATTAAACTTACAAAATTACAAAATTACACTTCTTCCTCTGAACACTTATTTGAATGCCTAACAGTAAGTAAAGTGAGTAAGTAAACAGATCGAGTGAGTATAATGAAACTTCTGTATGTTCTTTTAGTATCTGGAGCAATACTATTTACAAATCCTATCTACAGTGAGTATGCAAGACACTTACATCAATCTTTATCCATTCCAATTACAAACAAAGGTAATATCACAGTCAAGCATACATTTAGCATTAGATGGCACGTATCTGGGCAGACCTGAGAGACTGCAGAATAAATATTGATATATTAAAACAGAGTCTATTACTCACCTTCTGAATAAACCACTGACTTTAATTTACCTACAATTTTGCAGTAGCATCTTTCCAAAGAGGAAATTAGATTTTTACATATCGTAGCAAATCACAAAGCCAAAATGTCAACTTCATATATCAAGCAATTACTTGTAATGTTTATTTTGGGGGAAAATTTTAACGCATATTTACTTAGAAAGCCACATGGATCCCTCCAAAATAAATAGGAGCTATAATTCTTGCCAAAAAAATCCACAGTTCCAGAGATCTACTCATCAATTTCCTGCAGCATTAATGAGGAAAGGCGCTGAGACAGTCATTCATATTGTCTTTATGATAAGACTAACCTACAGGGCAAATCAAGATTAAGGACAAAGAGAAGACAAATGGATAGAATACAGAACTAGGGTTTTTTAATCCATCCCTCAAGTTTTTGTTTACCATCTTAAATTTAAGTACTACACTCAAAGTGCACGTAAAAAACAAAGATGTTCTGCAGATAGGAATCTACATAAAAGGAGGGGTGGAGATATTCTAACCTCAAGTTCTTTAATCTTGAAATGTAGGGATTTATTTGGCGAGAGGGGGGAGGGAAAGGCCACATTACTCACAATTTACTAAGAGGGCTTGAAATTGCTACAAGTTATGCTTATAAGAATAATGAAGTTTACATTATGAAAGACAAGGTCAGAAGGTCACAGTAACCTGGCTCTCTAAGGATGTACTTTGCCAGTATCAAAAGCATGTAAACTTGCTCAAATCTCAGCAAACTCCTGCCAGAAGTATTTGCATTCCTTCTCTAACTACATCAAGAACCATATTTCTTTTTGAATATTTGTTTTTTTGGCTTCTGTGCTACTTGGAAAGGAACCAGTAACTTAGCCTACTTTAATACACATGTAGGTCATGAGGACTCTGATAGACTTAAGAATAAAGGACTAGAAAGGATGTAGTAAGATCACCCCCAGGTATCTGAGAACACAACTCCTTGTATAAACCATTAGATGCTCAAGGTGGGCATGTTTAATAAAATATGGAACCCTGCTGGCATGAAGGACAGTGCCAAACATAACCCTCTGTCCTACCCTCACTTTTTCTGTACTATAACCAACACACCCATCATATTGAGATCCAGACTTTCCTATTTTAAACCTTGTGACTTTTTAATTTTCATTTAATTTCACCACCTCCTCTGTCTCTGTGCATCTTTGCCAGGCTGGGAGTGTCTCTATTTCTAGGAAAGATGTATCAGCATTAGAAAATGACCAGCTTGCAGGACTTAGGCTATAGACACTGGGGAGGGTTCTGCCAGTGCTAACTTTGGCACCAGAAGTCTTGGGGGATCAGTCCAGATGCACTTGGGCTGTCTATTTGTGACTCAGCTACAGTCCAGAAACCGTACAGCAGTGTTTATGCTGGCCAAGCCAATGAGCCTGCCAAGGGCCTTTATCACTTTCTATTGCTGTAAACCTGCACTCAGCAGCTTACAACTTAGCAAACATACATAATACACCTGCAAACAAGGTTTGACTTCTGTTAGCTAACAGGAAAAGCACACAGTGACATGGGATTTTTTGTAGCAATAGAAATCATTTTTCATTTTAGTCATGGCACAACCCTTCTCGGACAATAAGAGAGTCATACCCAGCATTGCACAGAGGTAATTATATTCTTACCCAATTCTAAAGAAATTGAGGCAAATAGATATCATTCAAACTGACCCTGGTGACATCAGCTTTTGTGAATGAGATGAACAAGTAGTATCACCGTGTCTTTTTATTCTCATACATATATTTTAACTATTTTCTCTAGCTTCTTTTTTACTGCTTTCTCCTGCTTTTCCTCCTTTTTCATAGACATCATCTCTGCCTCTCTCACAATATCTGCTGCCACTTCACTGGAAATAACAAGACAGAATTTATGACTAAGCCCCTCTAAATGTGCTACTAAGCCCTTCAAGTCCTAATTGATTTAGGAGGTTGGCCCAGCTGATACTGTTCTCTAATCCAGATACTGTATGTTCGACCTGATGGAATAAAAAAAAATCTTTGAAGAGATTTGAAATGCTTCAATCAACTCTCAGGTGTCATTTGCTCTAACTCTATTCTTGGAGTATGTGTCTGCACCTCTTTCTGCTGTGCATTTTCTCATGCAGGAACCCAATGACACCCAAAGCGGTGCAGAGACCACTGCAAGCTTCCTTATAGCCATTCTTTCTAGTGAGCTGTCTGCTGGTGCCTGCTCAGCAACGTGACTATGCAGCACATTATTTTAACCTTGCTTTCCCTCTCTTTTCCTTACTGAAGCAGGCAGAAATGCTGCAAGTTAAAGCTTGGTTTTCCCAAAGAATTTTAAAGTTCAGACTAAAACTCACTCCTCTGTTTTGGTTGCAGTTTGGTAAGACACCAGGCAGCATCAGGAACTATACAGCAGATTGCCAGCTGTTAAGCCTTCTTTCTCTGTGAAATGCTCATACAGCTCCACTGCCAGGTTCTCATTATTCAAAAATATCCAAACCAAGAGATTCTCCCTTCCAGCCCTCTCCTTTTGGCCTAACCAGATGGTCAAAAACAAACAAAAAAATAAATAAATAAAACAGTGAGAAAGAAAAACAAACCCAAACCAAAATAAATCCTGATTACTCTTTCCTTAGTAAACCATTGATAAAGTCTCCAGTAAGGCCAAGGTCAAGTGGGCAAGTCTAGGCATAGACAATGTTTGACACCTGCCAGCCTTGAAAGGGCATCTTGTCAGTAACAAACCTCAGCCCCAGGAGTCCTGCCTGCTGCTCTGTAGAGGAGTGGGCCCCTTCAGTATTTTTTCCTTTTTTTGGCAAAAGGAAGTCCTGAGGGCACACCAGAGGGCTGTTTTAGAGCAGAGGGAAGACCATAAGGAGTCCAAAAATCCCCATTAACACCTCTTGGGAGAAATATAAATGCTGACACAGTGCCTTGCAAACAAAGTATCAACAATATTAGCCTGATTTGCTTTGTTTCTTCATTAAACACATATGATCACAGGGAGGTTAGAAAGTTGTAGGTTTCCAAAAAATCATCCAGCATGTCCAGAGTCTGATATACAATGACAGGGAGCTGACACTCAAATAATTTATCAGTCAGACGCATCCACATCCATTTTGTTTTCTATCAAAATATTATTTTCTTTTAACTGCTGGTACTAAATCTTGTCAAATTCTTGAGACTCGTTCAAAGTAGGCTCTGCTCAGTGCTTTCAGTGCTAGAAAAGCCAGATAATACCCCATATTACTTGCTGACTTCTTATGTTCCTGATGATGTAATACTCGGAACTGACCCCAGTTCAGGTAACCCCAACTGTGCAGAAACTGCATCACTGACTAAACTTAAACACAAACTCTCAGATGCTCTGGACACTGAGTACAGTGTTCAAAAGAAGCTAAGCTGGAACACGTCTTAAGAAAGAAAATAATTTGTCTTGGGTCTCTTATATAAAGACTTTTCTGCCAAGCACAACTAAAATCATGCAACTATCAAAAAAACCTCAGCCTGAGCCATATGATCCGTAGGAATGTGACCTGGGGAAGCTGCTCCCTATAAAAGCCTGTAGTTGGTGCCTTGTACAGAACTTCCACTCATGGAAGGCAAAAAGCTCCAGCTGAGGCTGGACTAAACAGCTGTGGGCATGCAAACAACATTCAGTGAAACTAAGGAAAATACTCCTGTGAACTGCTGCAAAAACTGTGAAAGAAAAGCCAGGGCTCCTGGCAAGGCCACTGGCTGAGCGGGAGCTGGGCTAAGAAGAGCTCTGCACACTAAGCTTCCAGTTTAAAATCCTCACACGTCCCTGAAACAGCACATCTGATACCAGCAGGGTTTACTCAGCCCTCCATCCTTCTGAGGGAGATAAATTCACTTCTGCACAATTTACTGAGTGTCACTCTCTTGGACTAAAAAAACAGGTTCCTTTTTACTCTGAATGAACTTTCAAGATCTGGCACATCTCAGACGCAAGGACTTGTCCAAGTGTTTTGGCTAAAATCTCTTCCCTTTCCACTACTGCAGTACTGCACATGCCAGCTAGATCCTGCCTTCCAGTTCAGCGTAGGCAGCATATGGGTGGGCTGTATATACAGTCTGAAGAAGATGCCTGGAATCCTTCCAGAGGACAAGAGATCTGTCTATGTTAGTATCCTTACATCGTTCAGTTCATGGCACTCCTGTCAGACCCAGGGCTAACCACTCTCCGCTGATCCAGGGGGAACCAAAGATGAAGCACTGGACTCCAGCCACAGTCTGTTCTGGACCCCAATGAATTGAGACAGAGGAGTGTGACATGGCTCACAACTACCCATTATTCTCATTAGGGCTTGATAACAGATCTTTAAGAGCTTCTAAACACATACAAAACTAGGAAAGCAGCAAGTAGATATTTTTATGTTTGACAGTTTGCTCTGTTCAATAATCAGGTGTCACCAAGCCCCACAGCAGCTCCTTTGGCATCCTTCTCAGTGATTCTACCATGAAACTCTGGGAATGTTTCTGAGATGTGCCGTTGTGGAGTGCCTCTAGATCTGTGAATAACTATTCAAACCCATTCTTTTGGCTTTGTCGTGACTTTTGGGTGCCTTTCAAGAAAAACAAAAGACTTTCTCTAAAGCAAAATAAATCTATTCTTTCTCTACAAATAACTGTACTTTGCATGGAAGCGGAACAAAACTACAAAACAGAGACAGAAAAATCCATGGTTTTGATGCTTGCAAGATTTAAACTGTATTTGTAATGAAAAGCTAGGCTTCTGAGGCTGACTTTGCCATGATTATCCCAAGAAAGGCTCAGGATTGTACTTGATACATACTGAAGTGGGAAGCAGGTCTCTTCAGAGGGAGCTGCAGGCAAAGTAGGCCATTCCCTGGCACAGCAGAGAGCCAGAGCTGTCCCTAAGGCAGCCCACTCTGGCCACGCAAGAGCCATGAAAAGCCAGGCTTTCTGCTGTGACAGAGGAAAGAGGCCACAGGAGGCAGCAGTCCCTGCCAGAAACAGCAGCTTCCTCGGCCATCTCCACAGCTCACCTCAAGCGCTCTGTGCCACAGCTGCAGCTTTCTCTCCCTTCCTGTAGCAAAAGCAACCTAACCCCAGCCACCCCACATTCTCTCTTCCTCCTGCACTATTCCCAGGGACAGGAGTTATGAGAATAAAAGGACGAAGGAGAAGACTATTAAAGGTTTACAGCCTCTGACCAGTTTCTGGCAATTGGGTGTCAGAATCTGGCTGAAGCTTTCACTCTGGCCAAAGTACTCAAAGTTTAGGTGCTTATTGAAGCTGAATTTCATTTTAGCCTGGGGTAGTGGATGCTTGGGGTCAGAACTGAAGCACTTTGGTGAAACATCTCAACAATCACCAATGGAATTAAGTCTCCAGGAGCAAAGCTGCCACAGCTTTTGCATTTAAGCCACTTGGACAGAAACAGTTACAATAGAAACACTCACGCAGTTTAGAGAATGAAACTGTCTGTACAAGAACTATGAGAAAAACCTGTTATCCACCAAATTTAAAAAAAAAATATTTTTTTTTTTAGTACAGCTTTTCCTGTAAGCATGCCTGTCCAGCCTATTAGCATAGTCATGGAAGTAACT
>JAOXNG010000057.1:23903314-23922061 GCA_028566535.1 Scolopax minor | reverse complement strand
CTGTGAGAGAATAAAGGGCAGTACAGCTTTAACCAGCCCCAGTACTTTGTAAGAAGGTAGCAACTTCCCTTTGGGTGGCTGTGAAAAGGGCTTGTCTCCCTGATTTACACAGGTATGGGGTGAATGGCTCAGAGGCTGAGGCCTGCTCAGCCAAACACCCATGTGTGCATGAAATTAGAATGTCAACATTTGATTCATGCTGCCAGGCTGTGACTGTGAAACAAATTATGTCAGTGGGTGGCAATTGCAATATTAGTCTAAGCAGATAACATTTAGCTAAAAGGAGGAAGTTCACATTCTCCTCCCTACCATTTTAATATGTCAACATCATTAGACTTAGAAGGCCTGGAATTTTCAGAATGGAAAAAATACAGAGGCAAACAAAGATATTAGAGGTTGAGAGAGGGTTTACAATAAAGCACAAGGCAGCATGATACAAATAGGGGTTCAGCAATTTCATTCCTGCTCCTTACCACATACCTTTGCTACACACAGTTCAGAATCCTTGAATTGTGTCACACCCTCTCCCCCCACATTTAATGATTTTAAAAAAGTGACTGAACATGGTGGAACGTAAGTGACAAACAGCATCACCTACAGTAAGTTAAAAACTGCCTCTTTAGGGAAGAAGTGCCATTTAATAATTAATTTTTTATAAAGAAAGCCTTGGAAATGTTTGGCTTGAGCTATCAAACTTTTAAACACATGGAAATAAGGTTCTAAATCTGGCTTCTTTTCAATTATAAAGAAATACAAATTGCTTTTTTAGGTTACTAAACGAAAAACAAGTTTTTCTCAGTTGCTCCTAGCGTTTTCAAGTGCATTAATAAAGAAATACACAAAACTCATTGTGCTGTATAGATGGAAAAAATACCCTAAGAAACAATAATGATTATTTTCTTCTGGCTTCTTAATTAATTCTCAGTAAGCCCCTATGCATCAGAAGACAATTTTACCACAGAATCCATCATAATTTTAGCTCCATTTTATTTTCTCACTTGTTTTAACTAGCAAAAAGGCAAAACATCAATTTAAAGTTTTATTCCATAGCAAACACCCATGTTGTTAAAGTTAATGCTGTGAAAAATCCAACTTGTAACAGTGAAATGTTTATAGAAGCGGCAATTCATTTAGCTGTAGAACTAGGCAACAGCTATCAGCATCCTAGTTAATGTTCAGAAACACAGAGTTTTTAGGTGATTCTGCCAAAAATTGATTTATCAACTTTATCTCCCACCATATAAAACTTAGCTTTATCTAAAGGCCATTAAGAGGGAAATGGCTTGTAGCAACCTCCTCTGCCTATCACCCCGTGTTACATCTTCCAGAGCAGTCACACACCTGTATGTGCGCCTACGTCCCAGCGCCGTGGGGTGAACCACACCAGGTTCAGTGTTGCTTTCACTAAAGGCAATGAGAATTTCATCACTGGGTCAAATTCTCACTGCTCTCCTCACTTGAGAAATTTCATTGAAGTTAATGGGTCAAATTAATCACTGGCATAACTCCATTGACTTCACCAAGGATCAATTTGATTCAATAGGACTATTCTCCTCAGCAGACGAGGACTGGATGCATGGACTTCAATGGGAGCAAGATAGGGAACATAATGAGAAATCCAGATCATTTATTCTTCAGACTTTGCAAAGATTGATTTAAATTGACTTCAGAAAACACACATTGTAGTAAGACACAAACATGTGTGTGGCCCAGCTCTCATTTCACAAGATCAAAATTCTTAAGTTGTGCCAGTGCAGCTACTGTGTGCTATACCAGTGATTTCAAAAACCCTGATAAAGTTCTTATCGCGCTTCTCCACTAAACAGCCTTTTAAAAAAATTTTAAAAAAGGAACATAAAAGTTCCTTTTATGTGAAGGAACTATAAAGATTCAGACTAGAATATTTTGCTGCTTGGAAAAACAGACAGAAAATACAGCTATAACTGGCTCTCTTAACACAATTAAACTTACTTTACTTACTGCAACAGATGCTACAGTACGACCTTTACAAATAATAACAAAAAATGGAAAAAAAAAATCACAGTAGCAGATTGCAATTTTCCTGTCACTTCACTTACTTCAGGGTATATGTTTCTGGAATCTTTTCAAAGGGGAGGATTTTTGATTCAAATCTTTTAGAGTTGTCCAAATTGGTAAAAAAGGTTCAAAATTGCTTACTCTTTTTCTCTATGATATAAACTATTAAAATATTGTATTAAGCTTCCAAAGTCCTCAGGAAAAAAAAAAAAAAAAGTCTGCTTGCATTAACAGTTACATCTTTGTCAACAAATAAACAAAACAATGGAAAATGTCTTTCTTCAGTTTAGCACACCATACCTCTTCCACTCCCCCCAGTAATTAACAAGGATATAACAAGCACAAGACTGGGAAAAAAGCCTCCAAAACTGGAGAATTTAAAATAATTTTTGTCTTTTTAAGGTAAGGGAAAATGTCTGGGGAGAACACTGTAGCTCATTTTAAAAACTCAACCATTCACTCTGTATAGAAAAATAAGTGTAAACCATCAAACTTCTCCAAAAGTAATTCGGTAACAGCGCTTACGAAGAGGAAAGCAGAAAAGACAGCACTAAGACTGCAGGAAAGATTCTTTCTTTATGGAGTAGTGACAACCTTGTAACTTCTCCATTATGATGGGAACCACAGCATAAAGATTGCATTATCATCTGTGGTTAACTGTCAAATGCATTTTAATGCTTTATTGGGGAGAGCTAAGTTAAAGACAAAACAATCCTCCTCTTCTTAATCTATCCATCTTTGAGAACATAAATACAGCTCATACTTGTGTGTCAGAGTGTGGGGAGTTAACTGTATTCTTTCAGCTTCATGTAAATTCGTGAAGATCAGAGAGCTGAGTAAACAATATTTTGATGTAAACAGATTATCAACATGAGAGGAATGACCGTCTGGTCACCCGTGGGGGTTTATTCACTTAACACTTCCACCCCATAAAGACAGTTGTGTGCAATCAATGCATATAGGGCCTTTCACTGGGTTGCTAAGTGATACGTAGTGTCAACAGAAAAATGCATGATGTACAGAAGGGCTGCTGAACAGCCAAGAGAAAACAACACACATAGATGATATTTTAAACTTAATTCAGTGCGGTATGAAGATTGTGATAGGCACAGTGGCTGACCAGAAAGCACTTCAAAAATTTGACTTTAGAAAGTTGGATCTCCCATGTGTGTAAAGAGTTTAATTTGGTAACAAGTGAATCACAGCGCAGAACAGTAGCTGGTTCAAATAGGAAAAGCCAACCCAGCAGGGAAGCACTGAATATTCATTCACTGGAAGGCACAGCAGTCATTTTACAATCCAGGCTTCAATATATGAGCAGATCGTTTGTCTAAGATTGTATATGCATTCTCTCATTTTCCTCATCTCTGGAAACTATTTTAGTAACAGCCCAGAAGCTGTTTTCAACAGTTTCTTCAGAATTTCTAAAGAAAGGAAAGAAAGTTGAATGGCATCACATTGCCCCATACAACCATGAAAACCTGTTTTGTGGGACATTCTTGAAACTAACCCAGAAAGAAACCCTTAAGGGGTTTTGTATTTATTTGCCCATTCTCTCCCCACCACCCACTTGATAGGTTTTATATTCAAATGCAAAATATATCTGCCTTTGTTCTAAGGATTCAATCTGATTTTGGTTTGATTTACAGAACAAATCCTAAGGAATCCGATCTTTTGTCAAATTTTATTTTCTAACAGCTGCACACAATATACAGAAAACTTCCAATTCTCCAAGCTTTTCTCAATCACTTGCAATGATAGTTCAGCTTAATGTCTCGTTCAAAGGTTCCTGAGAGACCACAAAGCTCTGACCAAATATGTCACTCCTTGGATCATTAATGCTATTTTCTACAGAATACATTTCCCAAACTTCCAAAATGTTTTTCTTACAAGATGTTAGTGAGCTCTGTGTTCCCCAGGCTGCTCCTGACAATGTGTGGGCATAGAAGGCTCTGTAGTGACAGAGTGATTTTCAGTGGATTCATCATAACTCAGTCATGTGTACCTTACAGGGCTAGCTAAACTCACAAATCCTTGAGCTTTCAAGAAGATACTTTTTATTAATTTACAGAGTTTGGGTTGTTTGTTTATTTTTTTTTAAAAGGGATTTTTAGTTAACATATTTTGTAAGAATTTTACTTGAACATGGAAACAATTTATCAAGAGAACCTTCTTCTGAAATGCTGCCTGGGTTCAGGCTAATGAAGATTGTTACCAGAGTTTCTGAGCTACAGGTAAGCTGATGGTGACCTGTTTAGGAGTCTCAGTTTCCCAAATGCCTTTGTAGACTTCAGCCCAGGACATGCAAAGTACCAAATTTAAATATGCAAAAGTTCCTCCAAACACAGTGGAGTGAGTTCACCTGGAAATACTTAATGCACTATTGCTAAAAATTATATGGTTCCTATTTGGGTAACACTTAGCAAGTAGGCACATTCTATGAAAAGGCAGAAGTCAGAGATAGTCTCTGCCCTGAAGAGCTTGTAAGGTAGCTAGGCAAGCCAAGTGAGAAAATGATGTAACAAGGAGGATCAGAATCTGAATTAGCATTCTTAAAAGAATTTACAGAGAAGTCCTTCCACTGGAATGTAAAATATACTGACAAGAAAGGAATCAGCCTGTTCAAGAATGGAAGGGTAATTAGGTTTGAGATCATTTCAGTAAATCATCTCCTAAACTAGTCAGTTTGCTGGATTTCTAAGTGTAAAAAAGTCAATAAAGAAGAGTTTGGAACTCTGTCTTTGGAAATATGCCCACCTGGGTGCATGACAGTTTTGAGGACAGTAAACATGAATTTTGAATTAATAGGTTGGATCTGACTCTTAAGGAAAGTAACTTATAGAACATTATTTCTTTTAATACTAATACATAATTATTAACTTCAAAATAATCCAATAATTTATCAATAAAAATAAAACTCAACCCCCAAGTCAGGAACTGAGTTTTATTTTCATCCTCAATGAATTATCACATTGCCTGGAAAATAAATATGAAGATAATAATAATAATAAATATGAAGATTCTACATAGAGGACTCCCATTCTGGTCAGAAAAGCCTTATAAAAAAGCTAAAGTCAGAATATCCACTATATATACTGGAAAAAAAAAAAATATCCCAGTCAATCAATCCCTCCCTCCTCTCCTCCCATATGTTGCATTGGTTTTCAGTAAGAAGAATTTTGAAGAATTAACAGGGAAAAAGAGGCAAAGACACAACCCATAAGTAAAGCAAAGCCTTTATGTCATTCACAGCAGTTAACGCAGCGTAGCAAACAGGGAGAGACTGAAGTAATGGGACCCAGCACAAATTCTGCTGATAAGATGCACACAGTCTATGCAAACATCCCACAGGCTGGCAGTAAAATAAATTCTTTAAGGGACTGGCAAATTCTTGTACTATCTAAGTGGTGTAAAACCCCAGTCTGGATTTTGCTGATTCCAGGCCTCTTGGGCTGTCTGACAGAGGCAATATAGGATTGATCCTATCTCTCTATGCTGATTCTTCTATGATAATGAGTTATAGATCAGACCTGCTGGAAGAGGTGGCTCTGGGTTACATCAGGGCCAAAATAAATTGGGAATAAACTAGCTATATCTTTAGCCCAGACAATATTGGGATAAAATAGCTTTCCTTGGTTAACAATAGTACTCTGTATAATATTAGACAAAAAAAATCTTTTCTATGTTTGCTTGTTACTGTTACATGACATCTCAAGTCTTGTTTGAGAAGTCTGTGTCTAGGAATTGGTTCACTAGACAGCTCATGTTTTCATCTTTCTAGATGCTGTGTTAGAGACCAACCCAATCAGCAGAAGGAAAGGACTCATTCTGCACTAAGCTCTGAAACACAGTGCAGAGATAGCAGGTTATTCACAGAGGAAGGCTCAGAGGGGTAGGACTTTCATAATATGTTCTCTGAGCTCCAAGGGCAGAGGGATTTGTCTGTGGTTGGTGAGAAGAGGGTATTATACTATGGAGATGCCACGTGAAACTAAAAATTGTGTTTCTGTTCTTTTGAGTTAAAGTTCCCAACATGGAATAAGCATTATCAGCAAAGTATTTCATTTTTTAAAACCACATTAGAACATGCTCAACCATTATTTTCCCCTGCTGTGTTTTTCCTGTTTTGCTGCTTTAAAGGAAGATGAAATAGAGAAAAAAACAGATCAGGAAGGAAGTGTGAAATAGACTTTCTTTCTTTTAAAAAATTTGGAAAAACTGGACACCAGGGGAATTTCATTCACTAAAATTATTCCTCAGTTTTCCATCACTTTTAATCACTGTCCAACTGCTGTATTTGCTTCTAACAAGCAAACTTGTTTCATTCCAGTCATACATGAGCTAATGTGTTTAACGCTAAAGTAGGCTCAGCTGCTCTTTGACAAGGTATGCTCAACTTTTACATATTTTTTAAGTTTGAAAAGAAGCAAATGACCCCAACAGCAACCCTAATTCACACGAGCTATCAATTTAATCTGCCTTCCCTTAGCTGAGAAGTTAGGTCCCAAATACATGTTTTATTTTATGTCATACAGAAAACTAAGGACTTGATTCTGCCTTTATCAGCAGACATTTTGCTTTTGGCTAAAACAAAACTAAAAAACAGGTCCAAAGTTACAAATGCATTTGGGTCTTTTATTTCTTGAGTCAGTATGTTGCTACTTTGAACAGCTAAGAGTAGGTAATTGTGTAGTCAAGTAGCAATCGATACAATCCCTACAGGCTTTGTTTAACTGTGAGACGGCACTGTGTTATCCAAGTTCATCTCAGCAACACCAGTTGCAGTCTGAACTGCCCCCGCCCCCAGTCAGAACATGAGAAAAGAATGAGAAATATTCCTATGCAAGAGTCTTTGGAGGGTCATTCCAAGCAGCATGCTCTTTCTGACACAGAACATCTCTGATACAGTCTCAGGATCCCTGAGACTCAAAGGGCTTGTTCACCTGGAAAGGTCTGTCAAGAAGCGGCTGCTGCTGCTGCCATCACAGCAACTCTGCCCCTGCAATGTCACACGTGCAAAGTCTCACCAGCACCTGACTGCTGCTCTTTTCACTTTGGGTTTTAAGGAAACTTGGACAAGGCTGCAGAGTGAACAGTGGGACTCAACACCACCACAGTCAGGGAGTTCTGGTTTGGTAGGATGGATTAAACCTTGTAAGTCCTCCATCCATCCCACTCCATCCTCTTAATACACAAATCCAAAGGCTTTCTGCAGCCATAAGGAGCATTCTTGCAATCCACACAGAGGGATGTGAACTTTGGCACCCTAGTTGCTTGGAGGAAATTTCCTAGGAATAGAATGGGATTTTTGGATCTATTTCCATTTAACAGGAATTCAGCAATATAATGCTCATTTTAAAGCACTGCTGCAATTAAGTTCAGACTAGCTGAAACACTAGACCAAACTCAGCAATGTTGCTAGACAATAGATGAGACTTAAGCTTGACGTATTAACAGGTACCTTGAAAGGCTGGAGTAGAAACCTTGGGCACTATAACTGTTGGTAGAACTGACTGTAGCTGGTTAATATTGGGAACTAAACAGTAAGGGCTTAAGGGGAGGTGTCTTGGAGGAACACTAGATTATAGCAACCAGTCTTGGGGAAATCTATCCTCAAAACTTTCTCAAACCCTTGTCATGGTAAACAAAGGAAATGTTTGCTACTAATTTTTGAGTCTATGGACAGATGAAAGGACTGTACAAGTATGCTTCAACAATACCAAAAAGCTTTTCCATATGAAATAGCCAATTTACTGTTATGGTTACACTTAAGTCAATTAAAGTGTTTTATTTGCAAGGATTTGAATCTCTTACCTTCATTAACATTTAGCAGTAAATGGGAGAAAAAAGGTAAATAAAATATTATCTGGCTTTTTAAAGGTCATTCCAGATTGATCATTATAAAAAGCTAGCTAAAAACACAGAATATGCCCCTTTGTGTGGATTTAATACAACTAACCAGTGCAGAACAGTATCAATAGAAGACAGCAAACAAAGAGTCAGTGGCTGGAGAGTCTATAATGCTGGTGTTTAATACATGCTTAATTACAGCCACCCTTTGTTCATCTGACTTGTGATAATTTTCTTTTTTCCTTAAATCTCCCATCATAAATCACTCTCATCACAAAGCATTTAACTAATGCACATATTCTTAGCACCTGCCTTTAAACAACCCTAGGCTAGCAATCCAAACTGATGAAATTAAATACCTAATACTTTGCATGCCTTTACCAAAGGAATAGTCGGCCAGGTTCTGGAATCTGGGTCCTACCTAGGCTGGAGGGTGCTCAGGAGGGCAACCCCTCCATTGTAATTAGGCAGTTGTTGCAGTGCCTTACTTCAAGGGCTTTCATATTTTTGTTTATTAAAAAGAATAATGTGGTATTCAAAACTGATTGTCATGAACTTTTTTTTTTAAATAAAGATTTTTTATTATGTTTGAATAGATGTATAATTAATGATGCAAGAACAACCTTGTGTTTCTGGTATATAAAAAAATTTAGACTGGAAAAATAAGAAATATTTGTGCTCCTGTGGGCAAAGATTTATTCAAACACACAGTTTACATTAAGCTTACTTATTTCCATTTCCATTTTCCTGCATCCCTGACTGCTGATACTAAAAAGAAAATAGAAATTCCCCACAAACCACAGAATTATCATAGCAAAGTGCCACTCAGTAGTATATACTGAGTTATTTTCCATCCTATTATTAGGTAAAGAAATTATCTCCAATGCAAAACTACAAATAAAAGCCCACAACAAATTAGTTCTTGTCTAATATAGGGTTCAAATGCAACACAGGCAGCAAGTTCAAATGGTGCAAATATCCGTTCTAGAAGTACACTGAAAACTAACCCCTTACTCCCAAGCCAAAGAGAAAAGTAATACCTTCAGAACCTTAAACATACTGCATCTGAGACTTTCATGAAGAGCTGACATAATCAGTCAAGAACCCTACAAGCAACTGAACATACCAAATCACATCACATGAATCCGGGAATGCAAGTTGCAATGAAATATCCCTAGAGACCCAAGGTGCAGTCTCACTGAATTTACACATGGGTGTATAATAAAGTTTTAATGAATATTTACCTAAGAACAAAGTGCTCTAAATTTAATTTTCATAATCACAAAATCTTGAACAGGATTTCCTTCATTCTCAAGAAAACTAAAACTCCCAGTAATGTTAAATATGTTTCTGCAGTGGATATTTCATATGGTTTTACTGGGCAGCCATATATTGTTCATATGTAAAAATATGTGCAGAATGCTATAACAATGAATTTATTAGAAAACAATGTTAATATTCTTTCTTTGTGTATTTATTCTCCTGGTTATCTTTTCTTCACACAGGCGTTACAACCACTCTGTATTTTACAAGGTGATGCATAGGAAGTATGTACTATCTCATATTCCTGTGAATTCACCTTCCCCTGCTCTCTTCCACCAAAATATACATGTGGGTCATTAACACTTTGACTTTTATATTTGTAGCATAATATTGATTATCTATGGATAGTTATCGATGTTGATAACAACGTATCTCACCACCTTCTGTGTAAAATCCCTAGTGTTACACCAGAAGCTATAGTTTTTGCTGAACATTGATTATTTTTTTTAATTATTAGCAAAAATATTATTTCACTAGTCCAATAACACTTTATAAAGATATATCAAGCTTGGGAAATGGCAGGCCTAGAGAAAATTATTTTAAAATAAAATTCAGGGTTTAAATTTAATATTTTCTTAACATAAAAGGTCCTTTTTTTCAGTATGGAGCCTTTTGTTTCTTTTCCTTTATACGAAAACTCTTAATTTCAAAATTTTCACAACTGTATTGTAGAAGAACTAAAAATAATCAAGGAATTTGCAAAATAAAAATATTGATTTTTCTCAAAACACTTTTTTTCCTAAACTTTCTTTCAGAACTACAAGTGAACAAACCAAAAATAATAATTATTATTGTGTGCAGGAAACATTAACAATTTAGTGTTTAGAACATCCATGTGAGGATAACTAAATGCTTGCTCTTATTTCCACAGGAGTTATGGCTGTAAGAAGCCAATAATTCAAGAAGCAGGATTAACAGATATAGGATGAAGAATATAACCTGAATATCAGTAATCAAATTCAAAGCCTTCCAATTAAAATTTTCCACTATCTAAGCTAGTGTACAGCACATATTGCATTATTAAAATAAATAAATCTACATAGTGTCATATATTTATATACAGCTAAATATACAACATAATATAATTAAATTTTACCCTATTACTCTAAGTAAGCCCATCAGGGATCAAGGCTGCAACATGTGAATGCAGAACCATGCCTGAACTACCACATTCTGCATGTGGGCAAGTGTGAGCACCCCCTCAGGGACCAGGCAGAGAACGGCTCCCGCGGATGGGCCATGGGCACCTGCTGCAAGAGCTGATCAACGGGCAGAAGATCTGCCACCATGTGCCAGACTAGATGCACAGAATTCGGCTCAACATATTTAGACTGCCCTAATAAAGCAAGACCTGACCTGAACGTTTCAGTGAAGTTGAAGGTCACTTTTTAGAAGCAAGTAATAACAGATTAAGAAGTATCACAAAATAATACTGCTCAGGGAAAAAATATAAAATAAGTTATTAGTTATCATGACTGAGATAAAGATTTAATCTAGTTTGACAGTGATTGCCGCTACCACAGCACACGCGGAAACGAAACAGGAGTTTGAGGACAAACGAGTCAAGAAAGCTCTTGGCTAGTTCTAAAGAAAGCCATTCTAAAACTGTACTTCACAAGCAGCTAGAAAATGTTTATCCAAGAGAACTGTAAGAACTGCTTTGGGCAAGGTTGGCCAGTACCTTGAGCTCATTTTCTTGGCAGGGTGGGGGGGGCACAAATAAAATATTTTTTTCCAGTTTCTGCTGCGATTTACGGAACGTAAAACATATAGAAAATCTGGAAGAGAGGATTTAATTGCTGATTGAGGAATAGCTGGTAATTAATTTACATTCTCTTCAGAATATAATTTTCTATATGACCCAGTAACTAAGCAACAGGAAGAGTAACAATGCAATAGTGCGATAATCAAGCCCTTTTTTTTGGATACAGAAATGAGATTTTCAGGCTAATCATTATTTCTTATTCCACGCATAAACTTATTCCTGTCTAATATTGGAAAGGCCTGGACCAAAGACAGAAATGCAGTTAACATTAAGTAAATGGAATAGTTGGGAACAGCATTGTAGCAGATGGTAATGTGGCCTGCTGTTTAGTATTCACCAACAGAATCTCACACACATGTCAGGTAGGAGGATCACTGTTCCTCTTGCTGTGTTTTGCCAGTGGTGGCTTACATTCACAGAGGAGAAACACCTGGAACAACAAGACTCCTTCTCTAACCCAGACAACTATCACCAAGCGCCGACAAGTTTTGAATTCAAATCGTACACACTTAAGGGACAAGTATGCATAACAGAATTCTGAGCACCACTGAAAGATTGGTGAAGAAAGACCATTTTGGCACAGAAACATCTGCAAACATGTTTCATACTGAGTGTGGGAAGGTTTGCATAGCCCTTAGGAAGTGTTTTCTACTCTTTAATTTGAGGAGCTCTTTCTCAAGAGCTTTGCTATTAAAGGAACCAATTCACAGCTTTCATGTGCTATGTCTTTAACAAGATGGGCCTAATCAAGTCTTCAAACATAAGAAAGATCAAAGACTGTATCTGTAATAAACCAAACGATATGTGTCTGGCATGTATTGACACGGCTACATGGCTTTGGCTGCTCAGTTTCATTATTACTAACATTTATCATACAAAAATCTGGATGGCATACTAGAAGTTCCTTAACTTTCTAGCAAAAATATTGTCAAACAGTAATAACACTTGACTTGACCTCAGTTTTACCTTCTTAATACCTGCAGTGATCTGCAAGCTCAAACAACATAGCAGCACTTAGAAAAAAATTAAGCCTGTCATTAGCACACAGTAAATTTGAAGAACAATGATTTTAGGGTAAAAGCTTTAACTATTCATGGACGCTAACATGTCCATAACAACATAGAAGGGCTATACAACTCCCCTCATGAACCCTTTAAAGTGCCTTCTGAACATCAGTTAAGTCTGCCTCCCCCCCCTGAGGTATGCTGCAGTTACTGGGGCCATTCTCTAGATAGGCCTGCCTAGGGTTTGAACTTAATTGAGCAGAATATTAGCTCAGAGATCTGCTTCTAACTAATCAACAATGCTGCTTCCCAATTAAAGGGGCTTGCACAAACTCTTGTGTTACCTGCCCTATCTGTGCTTGTGCAACAGTTGTGTGGACTTGCAGCACACAGAGGAGAAGTACCAAAAATCAATTTTGCTTAACTTTTAAATAATGGCTATAGCAGATCAGATAAAAATAAATCCTTAATCAAATTGATGATTAATAGAATCCATGCTTACCTACTGTAAACAAGACTGTCCCTTTAAAGGTAGTGAGGAAAAAGGTAGTATAAAATAAAAATTGTATATATATATATATGTGTGTGTGTGTGTGTGTGTGTGTGTGTAAAATCACACTACTATCACAATCACTTGCAAAATTTGAAACTTGATTCAGTGCAATTGCATTTTATTTTTAAGGTAATCCTTGAAGACCTAGGTTATTTCCGGAAGCCTTTCACTGAAAATGTGTCACCACTTTTCCCTCCTAACATAACAGAAGCCATTTGTGTGACTAATGACACTAACAAGACAAGTTGCTTTATGAATGTAGGCCTTCCTTTGAAAACAGGAGGAACACGAAGAGAAATAAAACTGTTTACACCCACAACATACTCTCTCTCATATTACAAGAAGATAAAATGTTGAAAGCCATGCAGAGATGAAAAGTGACTCTGCTGATTCCTCTAGATGACCACAGCAGTTGGATTTCAGTCACCTGTTACTCAGCAATGGAAACCCAACCCCTTATCTCAGACTGGAGAGAGACCCAGAGGTGTTCCTGCCTCAGAATTGTGAATCACATGCATCAAACACTTTACTTGTGATCTCTATTTTGTGTACCACGAATCACAGTATCGGTATAGGATGAATAACAAAATAAAAATAAGAAAATACATTCAAGATAAAAACAAAAAAAATATTCCACAGGTCCAGCATTTAAGGACCTTTTGAACCTTCATTGAAAGAAACAATCATTTCAATACAAGATTTACTAGTAGCTTTGTCTTTCTGTTGTGTCACCCTGTTCTAATAACAAGTCTCCTATGCTGTTTTTGGATAGTATGCCTTTTCTTAGATAAAATAACAAGGTTACCACGTCATCCCCCATACTGTACAACTGCATAGCCATTTGTTAGGTCCTACCTTAAAGCCAATTCAACCTTTTTCTATGATCTCTCTTCAGAAGTGCCAAAGTTCTAGTCATCTAACCTTTTGCAGTTTCTTTTAACAGTGTATTCAGCCTTTTATGGCAAACTAGCTGTCCATGGGCTCTAAGAGCCTTTGCTCCTCAAATGTACTGTATCTGCCCTGCTAATTATCTGTCAAAATCCGTATGGATTGGATAGAAACCAAACTGTCAAAGGGAATTGATCTAATCTCTTATTTTCAAATTTCTTACTGTGTGTTGTACATCAAGACATATCTTATTCTGGGACATCACAAAACGTTGGCACACAGGAGTGATCCAATGCAATGCCTCAGAAAGACTGAAAGCTTTTTATGCTGCACAGCCACCTATTATCCTACAAGTGAGAATAAATCAATAGGAATTTACTGGAACAGATACACAGTGTTTTCACAGATGTCCTGGTATGTCTGTATCAATGATTATTCCACTATTTGTCTATTTGCTTTTCCTTTCACACTGCAGTTCCTTTTCAACCCTCAGTAAGAAGAGTTGTCTGGAAAAAGCTCAGCCATTTCTTTTTATTTACTGATTAATAGCTCACAGAGATGACAGATAGAAATGGAGTCCAGCAGCCCTCATTCTAGTGCAGTCACCATTTCCAGCGAGGATGCAGTTTATAAGCAAGCCAACAGAATTGTGAAGGAAAAATGGAATAATAAAATTAAGCATGTATTTATAATGGATGAACTAAATGTAATTTCCAATATATATTTTTTTGCCACTTGTTTAGTAAGAGATGACAAGAGACTCCTGCCAGCACAGTGGACTCAAGGAAGAGAGGGAACAGAGCAAACCTGTGTTACAAGGCAGTTGAAAATCCTCATACAAAATTCTTTAGCATTTTTTAAACAGAGGATTCCAGTGTGCCTGCCCTTTAGCTCTTTGACAGTGTGACAGCAACATACACTTCAGAAAACAAAGCAAGCTCCAAATCCCACCTGAATTGTAAGATGGTCCTAAATGCTGTTTTGGCCTAAGACAGGAACATTAATGAATCAATTTCTTCAGACACGTAACTATAAATATCTACAAATAAATATAGATATATGAATATAAGCTAAAGAAATATAACCTAAAATAAAAATTTTATGATTAGAAGATGATACAGTTTAATTTTCTCTTGAAGGAATCACTTTGTGCTATGCTACGGACAAGTGCATCTAAATATTTTAATAAACAACTTAATGTAGAACCAGAACTGCCCTGGGAAGCTCAGATCAGGAAGGACAGTGATACAGCAAGTATGAAATTCAAATGCTCGAAAGAGCAATAATCTCTGTGTCTGGTTTGGAACTCTGGAATTCTTTAGTGAAGAAGCCAGGAGTTAGATATTTTTTTTATTTTAAGATGGTAAAAACATAATTACACATCTACATGGGACTTTCAAGAATGACCATAGACCTGGCAACTTTTGAAATCAAGACAGTACCTTCCTTTTTTAAAATTTATTCTATGTTTGTAGCATGGCCAACTAGACTTCGTACTACCCACCCTCCCCAGGGTCAGCTTGAGAGTCTCCCCTGTGATAAATCACAAGGGATGAGGTCGGAAGTTGGCTAACAGACCAGAGAGGCAGCTACACTACATCATGATGATTCTTCTGTTTTCTTGTCTCCCTCCACCAAAAGATCAACATTTCCCAAGGAAAGGAAATGTTTTGTTTTGTTTTTTTTTGCTAAAGAAAGTTCAGTATGACACCCAAAATATACTATAAACTATTTTAAGCATCCCTACTTATTACAGATAACCACCTGCATTCCACTCTAAACTCACTTTTTGCTCAAAACTAGTAAGGCAAAAGAGTATCAAGGATGGACGTTAGTTTTGAACACAGACCTCTTCATTGTGTAACACCTCACCACCTGGCTTAGAGCTTGACTGAGGAGCAGATCAGGTCTCTTCTCTCTCTAAAGCAGGTAATCGTCAGGATCTGTCCCACTCATGCATAGCTAAGGTATGTATTCATTCATTCTCCTGCACAATTTTGCTCTTTAGTCTCACACCCTGAGAAGGCCTGAAATAGGTATTTGGCATTTCAAAATGCTTTTCTTTTTAAGAAGAAGCAGCAGCAAATTAAACAAATGTTATTTCAGGCAAATAAAGGTCCTCATTTTCTTTGGTTTCAGAATATTAACGATCACCTGGACTCAAAATTCATTTTAAGAGTGATGATGAGAATTTACTATAGCTCTGTAATGTGTTCTTTTTGCTAGAAGAGTTTACACAAGCACTTCCAAATTTGATTGGAGAACCGGACAGCATATCAGCCTGGTCAATTATTTGCCATGCTAGAAATGCATCAGGATAATGACACAGTGAAGGATTGTAAGGCAATATTGTTTCCCCAGAAGCCTTTGTCTAATGAGGTAATTTATGACCAGTTCTGGAATCCAGTCTTTACAAAACCATAAATTCACACTTGTACTCGACTTCAAAGGGACCATTATCAGTAAAGGTGGCAGAAGGCATCAGACTGCTGCAAGCTAGATAAATAGATAAGTGAGACTTTCATGGTTTTCTTCTTTAGGTCTGCTAACAGGACAAAGACACCTAAAGGTGCAGCTGCTGCTCAGCATTTGGCCCTGTTATTTGCAAAGTTCTCCACTGAATGTGCTACTTCCCTTTTACAAGGTGAGGAAAACCTTACTCACTCAAGTGCAAAAACTCACAGCACTAGCAGAGCTTTGAAAGCTGTCTCAATAGCCTATCAATGCTTACCAAGGAGCCAATGCCTTGTGAGGAGCACAATGACGTGTAAACCAAAAACCAAGAAGAAACAGCAAAACCCCAAAGACTCAGTACTTGGCATCCAGAAGAAAAATAAAATGAAGCAGCTTTAACTGCCGTGTGTATCCACAACTGAAAAACTCAGGACTCTTGCAGTGTTGCCCTTGCTGTGGCACTGGTTAAGCAGTCCATGTGTCTGCATTGCTGCTGCTAAGTTTGGCTAAACCCCTTTCCTGAAGGTGGGAGTTCAGGGGCCTCTGGAGGGAATGTTGCATGAAAAAAAAAAAAAAAAAAAGGCCAGATCTATACTCGCTGCCTTTCAAACAAAGCCTACCAATTTTGAAACAGTCATTCTTGTCACACTGGAAATTCACAGCCCCATACATTTGAAAACAATACTCGAATAATCCCATTTTACTGGAGCAACAAAAGGGTGGTTAGGAAAGCAGGCAGCTGTCCCAGGTGATTAACCATTCTGGCTACCACCAATCTGCCTGATTAGCCACCCAGACAGCACGGGCTAGCTCAGTGGCTGTTGACAGAGAGCCATGCCTTAGAAGTACTCCCTTGCTGGCAGTTAAAACTCCCATCCAGCCTTCCATCTCTTCTGGGGAGATTAATTAGTTAATATTTGCACAGTTATGAAGATCTAAAGAGCAGAGTGTGGTCATGGGTACTGACCAAAATTACTTCTAATTACTGTACTGGAAGTGACCATGGCATTGCTATGGGAAGGTGTGAGGGTATAGAACAAACACCTTTTTCCTGTCCCAACTCCAGCAGCCAAAGTGCTCTCTAGTAGAGGAACAGACACTCAGCACAGAAGTTGGACAGTGCAGGCAGCAGAGGAGATGAAGCTCAGTATGAAGTATTCAGCTGAATAATGCCAACCCACAGAATATAAACTACTCTAGCCCAGACAGAGTACTGCAGATACTCTCCTGCTGAGGGCCATTAATTTACTAATCATGTTTTTCATTCCAGAGTCATGCAGAATTGTCTTCTGATTGAAATTCAAGACCTCTGTGAGATGAGACTAGAGGAGTTGTGCTCGCTTAAGTTCTCTGCACTGAGAGAAATTTAGGCCACTAGATTTGTATTCCTGGCAGACAAAATTGCCTAGCAAAAATATTAGATGTGATAAGATTATTGACAGATCCTGACTGAAGGGCTGGATGACGGGGTCAGTACAAGCAGCATTTGCTAACCCCCATGTTCTGGAAACCAGCCCTTAAGCCTGTTATTGTCCATACTATAACTTTGTCTTTTTAGTTGCAGTTATTAAGACATCCGTGGCAAAACTAGCTGGTGTCCTTTAGACATTTCTTTGGCCTGAGTAGTCAAAGGAACTTATGCAGTCTTCATTCGTGGACAAACTTTCTTCCTGGCACCAGACACACAGTACAGATAATGTCCAAGTAACTTTGAGGCCAATGAAAGTTTTGCTAGGAAGCTGACATGCAGATTTAATCCCTTTGCCAATTCTCTTAATTTCTGCAGCTACTTCTGATATGCTTGAGAAAAAGTACTGCCACTTTTGCTGGAAACTCTAGTAAAGATTGCTGGTGTTTAACTGATAGTGCTCTACCCTCCCAGAAATGATGTTGGACTTCATGGAGAGGCACCCTGCCAGCTCCTGGGGAGCTCCAGCTTGTCACAGTGACAGTGTTCCTCAAGATATGATGCTGTCTTTAAGGGGTCAAATTTTGCTGCAAAAGCATGATGGCTCTAATGTTTGATATTGCTGTTGAAGGAAAAGAGTATTTGAAAAATGTGCACGTGCTGCAAGCTGGCAGGACCTGGTCTTTTAGTCACAGGTCATCAACAGCCAGCTGTATCTGCAACTACTTTCTCAGAACTCAACCACAAATTTGCCACTTCATAGTTCATTAAATAAAGGAAAAACAGTTGTACTTTAAGGGAGCAAAAAAACCTCTGGCATTAGAGAAAATGCAGTGGGAAGAAAAAGTAGTGGGCAGCTGCAAATGATGTTGAGTACAAGTATTCCAGTAACAGCTACTAATTCCCTGCACCACAAATAATGGTTACCTTCAGTTTCCCTCACGACTTCTACCTGCCCTTAAAATACACACCACTCAGGGAGAAACTGCTGCTGTCCTCAGCAGTATCCAAGAAATTTTAATACTTGCTCAATAACCAGTCTAAGCAAAAAAATAAAAAAAAAAAAAAAAAAAAAAAAAAAAAAAAAAGTTGACTTGGCCCCTTAATCTTCAAATAATAGCAAGAGTCTTAATTCATTAATCTAGGAATTGGGTTTAGGTTTGTGTGCCTTTTTTGGGGGTGGTATTTTTTTCCCCCCTGCAGTTAAATAACAAAAAGACAAAAAAACCCCAAACCAACAAAACCAAACCTAGACTAGGAACACATCCACATCCTCAGGATAAGGAACATTTTCTGTCCCATTGCATGGTGTGTCTCATGTCACTCTTTCTTGAAAGACTAGCTCCCCACCTGAGCCTACAGTGATACAGTAGGACACCCCGATACTTGAAGCAAAGGAATGCTGATAGATAGCTGTAACAGCAGCCTCATTCTGCTTTGGCAACCCCACTGGAACCCAGTTCTT
>JAOXNG010000057.1:23875541-23888821 GCA_028566535.1 Scolopax minor | reverse complement strand
TCCCAGGCAAGGAGCCTGCCAGAAGAACTCTGGCTTTCTTGGAGCTTCTCTGGGAACTCCTGGAAATGCCACGCAGAAGTTGCTACATTATAATAATTAGATTTTTTTTTCACAAAAGATTTATTTATTCTGAATAGGAGTATTAAATATTATACTAATTACTAGTTATTTTACTTTGTACCCAGGGAAAAGGAATGAATATTCATTAATTCCTCAAGCTACCAAACCCCAACAGACCAGACAGATTCCAGCATAGCTACTGATAAGTATGGAAAATGTTTGATACAAAATCAGGGTCATTCCACAAATCACAGCTCTGTCTTTTTCACATGTTAAATGCACTGCAAGAAGAAACAGAACAACAAATAACACCAGATTATACCAGTGTTTTTCCTTTTACTTTTTAAGTGTCTTTTTGTATAATCCCCTCAAGAAAGCTTTATATAAATATTATTTTGGGAATATTATATCCATTTTTCTGTGGTAGCAAAGGTAAAACTCAACATATTCCAGAGATACACAATAATGTTCCACTTATTCACCTGATCATTATATTTTTCATAATGGATGAGGCTCTACTGGCTTTGTATCATCATCACAGCAACTGCAGGAAAGACACTCGTCTGTCAGATACAAACTGGCACATAATAATCACTTACTTCTCAGCAGCACGTCAGGACGACTGTCTAGCTCAAAGACAAGAAACCCATTCAGATTCCATGCTTTCTTTTTATTTGTTAAATTAAGACCAAAACTTTTCAGTGATGAACAATCTGGGGATTGATAACTTTTGGAATTCCCAAGTGGAGGTACTGTACAGGTGCTTTATTTTTCAGATATCGAACACATGGCAATTTCTGAAACTAAGCCATTTCAGGGAATTTCCAAATGGCTATCCAACTCAAGCTCTGGAAGTTATTTTAGAAGTAATGAATTACTAGACTGGCAAATGGTTGGGTACAACGAAGGGAATCAACCAGTCACCAGAATCAGAGCAATCGTCAGGCTATATCACTGCAAAGCTTGCTGCTTGCTGTCAGCCAGTGTTCAGATTCTCTCCATGTGTGCATGAATTACCCTTTCCAGACTCCTTTAAAGGTCAGCCATGCCTATCTAAAGATCTTCAGAATGGTTGAAGACAAAAACAGAGTGAAACCATCTACCTGTAGGTTAATTTTATGCTTATGTTGTAATTCCCATTAGTGTTTTTTCATTCAAATCCAAAATAGTTGCAGATTGACTAGAAATTTATTTCTCAAACTAGACCTAAAACTTACTGGAATTAAGTTGACTCTCTTGACAACATTTCAAGGAAAGGTATGAATTCAGCATGAGTTTAGATGCTTTATGTTACTCCAGCAGTAATTATTTTGCTCCTAAGTTGTTGTTATTTTAAAGTTATATACAGTGCTGGATGAATAGAAGCATAGTTCAGAATCTAATCACAAAATAGCCAACCCATTACTTTACTTTTTTACTAAAACATTACTGTTTATTAAAACATCATTGCAGAATTCCCCTCAAAATTCATGAACTTCCTCTGCATATTTCTAAGAGGCCAAAATTTAAAAAGTAGATTAAAAAATGCCTTAAGAGAATTCTTACTTTAGCTGGAATTTAAGTATTTACACTTTACACTTTGAATGTCTGCAATTTTAAATTTAGGTGTTCTCTAGGAAGGTTAAAACCTTTTATTTCGGCACTCAAATTGATACAGACATTAAAAAAGTCCCTCTGTTCCCTGTACACAGGATCTATATCTGATCTGATCTGATCTAGCCATTTAGATGCAAGATTTACACACCTCTGAAAAGTACTTAATAATGTACCTGAAATACTTTTTTGAGCAACACAAATTTCCTATTGACTCTCTTATTTTACAATAACCCAAATAGTGCTCTCTCTTAAAGACACCTCACATAGCTTCCCCCTTGTAATTACAGTTTGAAATAGCCTTTCTTCTATTGACTGTTTGCTTTCCTTGTACATGCACAAAACATAATCTCTCTTAAGTTTAAAGAATGAACACTGTATCATCTGTTGAGGAATTCATTCATGCCTTTTTATATATCACACTGAAAAAGCACATTGAAAACATTTTAATTACCATATTAGAAGGTATGTACTAAAGCTAAAATTACAACAAGTCTCTTCAGAAACACCACTTTTTGGGAATGGAATATTCCTATTTTGAGTCCAGAACTGGACTAACTCTTACCACAATGAGAAGAACAAGGGGGAATGTTAGTTCCCATGAGCAAGGGGGTTAATTCTTGCCTGAACCAACAGCCAGAAATACAAACACATTACATCCCAGGCATTAATCTCACATTTCACATGCAGTTACCAATATATTCGAACCAACTCCAGTTCAGAGCAAAGCATGGAAGCACACAGTTTACTGCCTAAAAACATATCAGGGCCTGATTATAGATGTGCATTAAAAGTGAACTTATGCCAAATTCTTTACATCTTGGCATTATGTCCACAAATGCTAAGGCTCAAGTTCAGGGCATATGCCCCATTCCTAAAAATTTAAATGAAGGCTAAAGTTATTTCCTGAACGAGAAGATACATAAAGAACTGTATCATGGGGTTAACCAATTATTTCAATTAGTCTACTACTTTGTCTTTTTTAAACGTTCCTTATTCTTTTATACTCATGAGGTTGATTGATGGCATGCCATGACTGGTAGGAAACAATACTATGACATAAAAAGCATCATTAATATTTTAAAAACCTGTATGGTATATCTCTATGGATAAATAACATAAAAGAAACCAATTAAAACAAAGTCACTGAAGTATAAATAATATAAAATATTATCATTCAGCAAGCTACTGAAATAAACTAATAATTAAGGTATTTACCATCAGGCTGAAACAATGCAGTCAGGATTGGGTTAAGTGAGCTGCGTGCATGTCAGGGGGGGTACACTGATCAGAATTATCCTTTACCAATTTGAGATAGTACTATAAAACACACACTGAAATATTTAAAAGAAAATGTTCTTATATTAAATGTTACCTTTTTCTGCTACTCGACTAATTAATTATTTAAACTGTTACGAGAAAGAGAGAGAATCTAGATTCACACACTTGTAATGTCTAGGAGGATATTTAAAATTCATTACAGTACATTAAACTTCCACTGATTAGTTAGCATCACTGCAAAATAAATAAATAGCTAATTCGCTTTGATCAGCAGAAATTCTGGTAAAATCAGCAAAACACCAATTAAAATGTGAAAAATGTCACCTACTGTCATTATTCTAATGGAACTAAGATGACATATAGTAGAAACTGATTCAATGTTTATTTTCATATCAGCTGTGTCTTCAAACTGTAAATCATTACAGCTTTCACTTGCATCTCTTTCTCACAGCCTCAGAATTAATTCTGTGGATGGATTTACTATGGACTGAATTGTACTAGAATAGACCATCCTATCATAAACAGAATAATAAGGTCTTGCTGCTCTTCTGTGAACTGTTGGCAGGGGCAGCAGGGAGTAGCAACTCACTCAGAAATACGTGAGCAGAGATGAAACTTGACATCTGGGATTTTTGCCTGAAACTTTGTTCTTAGGAAGCAGGTGGAAAGGAATGAAGTGATTAAGCAGAGGTGATATATTTACAGTTATACACATTTCTTGTCTATTTATTGAGTTCCTCAGCTTTGAGGCCCTAAGCCTGCAAAGAATCACACAGTTGCCTGTAAAATAGCCAGAAAATAGCTTTGAAGACATAGAAAACAACATCTCAGTAATTGGCCTGTGATTATTGTAACGTTTAATTTTAAACAGATACGGAGATTCCATGCAAATGAACCTACACAAGTTTCTAACAATGCCAGTGCTTCTCATTTCACATATATCACCTTCAGATGGAGTGATTGCTAGGTAACCAATTATGACAATCTGGGTAAATCATTTGGGCTGCTGGCTGTTTCAACTGAACACAGACTGAGCCTTTTAAGCATGGCTATGCATTGATTTGAATTACTACATACTTCCTGTCACCTTAGAAGTCCTGACAGCTCTCAGAAAAGAGAACCAGACCATAGATCCTACCTACCAGTTGCCCATAGCGGAGCAGGAGGAACACAAAATGAAAAACCGTGGCCTACTACAGATAAAGAAGATTAAAGTTTATTCTCTGTCTCTGGGAGATCACTTTGGTCAGACATCCTCTGGGTGAGCCAGCCCCCACTGTGAAGTGTTTCTTTATGTATGCACGCCTGTTTCTTTGTGGTTTGTTTGCCTTTTAAAATTCTGAATCAGGAATTTTTCATAATACCTGGAAACTGAGTACTGAGTTCAGTACTTGATCCACTGTCATCACTCAGCCCCCTACTGACTGCTGTCAGCAATGGCTGCCACTTGCTTAGGGATGAATCATGGTCCTGCAACCACAGGAAGAAACAGTTCTGGAATAAAATCCTAGCTAACAGGGAATTAGCTCAATCGCAAACACATGCTTCTCTTGGAGTGAAGTTCCTGTGAGAGATTTACTCTGAGTGCCCTTGCAAAAGAGGATTCCTATATTGGAAGGCTCTCAATGGAGGAAAACAAATGATCTGGCACACAAAATAAATAAAACAAAAAACCAAACTCTCACTGGTATAAAGAAGTCATCACAAAGTGAGAAGAGCTGGTGTGGCTTAAGAGACATGAAGAGAGAAAAGTCAGAGTTTATGTCCAAATGCAAAAGAAGGCAGAGTACACAGCACCTTGAAGAAAAATACAAAAACTAACCTTGGAGTAAATGAAGGAATTCAACAGTCAAGACCTGTCAGTTATAAGGCATAACTCTTGAAACAACCTCACAAGGCAATTTCTCTTTTTGCAGCTCTCATTACCCGTTGCCATTCTGACTAAATTTGCTCAGATGGCCAGCAGCAAATTAAAACCACCACATAGCTCCCTGAGAGGTGAGCACAGAGACTTTGGACCAAGGCTTGCTTTCTCTCACCACCTGCAACCGTGGCAGGCAAAACCATGAGCAAGCTACCTAAGCTGATGGCTAAAAGCTCTACAGATACACACCACCCTGCCATAGTCAATACTATGTTTCCCTGAGCCTCTTCAGAAGTTCATTCATTTTGGCCTCATGAAAAACCAATAGATGCCATAACAGTGTGGTATTTTGATTTCTACTGAAGAAGTAGAAGAATAGATTCACGCTGTGAAACCCTGCTGCTGAACAGAAGTGACAAGAATCAACCTGCCAATTTTGTTTCATTTTTTCTTTCTAAGCAGCAAGGGAAATAGGGTTTATTTGCACAAATGCTTATTATCCAACACACTGTAATGTCTGAACTAATTCTCCAGGATAGCCCAGGTCTATTTAAACATAAGTGCATAACAATTCCAAAAAAGGGAAACATTAATATATTCATCTGTTTTTCTAGGTGTCAGTCTTCAACTCTCGGTTTCAGGTCATCGTAAGGCAGGGAAAGTGCAGTCATGGGATACAGATCACGTACTCTAAAGTGCACGCCACATCATGGAGTCCTATCACCAGAACAAAACCTAGCTATGTGTCATATGCAGCTACTTATTGATAGGTTTTGGATACAGTCAGGAAAACATGGGAAAGATTACATGTTTTCTGTTAGAGGCTTCTTCTGTGTCCAGCATCTGTAAGCCAGAATTCTTAAATGACAGACACAGGCATATGGTTTCTGTCACCAGTGGATGCCAGTATGAAATGTTGTAAATCTCTATGTTGAAAACAAGGAAGGAACTCAGTGTTTAGTCTCAACAATCAGAAGAAAATAAAGTTCTATGAGAAGACAAAATTTCACACCAGATCCACAAAGCAGGTAACAAAAATTTATGGAGTGTGAGGACCTGGCCTTACAGCTCTTACTGTGCCTACCTATATGATGTGCAAAAATGTTAAAGCTAATTGTTCTAGGCGATCTAGAAATCCTCACAGCCTGTGGATCCCTGCTGCTCTGAGAAAGTGTCATTTTAAGATAACAGAAGGATGCAAGATGCAGTGCAGTTTCTCAGTTACTACACAATGTCCTTGGGTTCAAGTCAGCCCTTAAACGCCAGTTCCATGCAGAACTTGGAATTTAATCTATCATGTTCTATGGTGCTCATTGTCTATGAAACCTGCTTCTTTCAAAACATTTTTCTCATGTGTTACAGTGCTTTCTAATATGTAGAAAAAATAGATACTCAAAATGAAATGTAACTCTGAAGTTCAGTAATTTGGGTGGAAAAGTTACACATACATTGGTAATTGTAAATGGTCTGAGGTTTGAATGATTTTTCCACTTCAGTTAAATATATTGAGAAGTGTATTCAAATAATTAAAAAGTGCTGGAAATAGCAGTATTTGGAATTAATGGAAGCCATATATTCACCCTGTTGCATTCATTATTTTTAAATTATAGTTGCCACAGATTACGAAATGCAGTGAAGTTAAAATGAAGTAATTTTGTTGCTAAATATTGTCATTTAGATTAAAAAATATGTGTCGGTTGAATCCAAAAGCCAAACATTACTACTACTGCTGGTTTTATTATTTGTAAAATCTAAAATAAACTGCCAACGAGCAACTGGGAAAACACTAGAAAAGAGAGAATAAAAGCCCCAATAACCCCATCTCCCAAGGCAACTATTTTCTTACATGGTATGGGTTGCCAATTTTATGATGTATACATCAAGAAAGTCATGTTATATTTATTGCATATTTCTAAATAGTTTAATAAGGGATCTATACATTATAGATGCTCTAACATATGATTGAGAGTCCAAATCATAACCCTCTCTTATCCATCAGTTACAGCCTAACACCCCTTATTTCAAATGCACAACCTTTACCACATTTGTAACACAATAAACAATTTAAAACTTTTTTTAAGCCATTTTTAAGTGAATATGACTGATTGGGAGTAACAATTAAAGGAAGACAGGAAATTCTTGACCTGCCAAGAGTTTCACAGGAGCTGGCTCATGCACAGGTCTACAAACCCAAATATTGTTCTTCTAAATCCTCAAATCAGGATGGATATTTCAAATCAGATTCCTTTATCTGGGAAAAGTTTATTTGAAGCAGACTATGTGCAATTTAGAAAATTAGAAAATTAAGGATAAAGGAGGTGGCAGTGAGGTGCATTGAGTCCTGGTCATGTGACAGAACTCAGAGGGTTCTAATTAATGGAGCAGGGCCAAGTTGGAGGCCTGTGCCCAGTGGTGCCCCTCAGGGGTCAATACTAGGCCCAATCCTGTTCAACGTATTGCCAAATACGTCACTATTATTAGCATTTTTCCTATACTCTTTCCATGCTGTCCTACTTTGACATAAGGAATAGGCAGAAGGAATAAAAAAATACTTCAGAACAAAATCTCTTCTCCACTGCTTTGATGCAAAAAGTTAGTATGAAATTCCAGAAACACCTTGAGAAGTCCCATTGCAAGGACCTCACCAGTGGCACAATATGAAATGACACCTGAAGAGTTCAACTGTGGGGAAAGTGAGGTGCTTACCTGGCTCAAGTCTTCTTAGCAGAATTGCAACTGCATCATTCTCCATTAGCTGTCATTCATCATTCTCCTCACAGTAGCTCCAAAACTAATAACTCCTAGTTAGCTAGAAAAAGAAAAAATAAAACAAGGTAAAATTAAAATTCATTTAAAAGAAAGAGAACGGAAAAGAAAATGAGAAAAATCTCACTAGTATGTTTTACTAGTGAGAAGAATTTGTTAAAGCATTTAAAAAGTAGTAATTTTAACTAAGAACATACTCAAAACACTATGAAATTTTTAAAGGGTATATGACTATCGAGTCAAGGAAACAAGTTTTATTTTTACATTACTTGGTTATCCTGTTTATTTCCTAATAGTTCTACATCCATAAAAGGCCAAAGGACTCTGACCTTGACAAGCTAACTAAGCAAGAAAAGGCAATCATGTGTGCAAGGTTGTCACCTACACTACAAATTATGATAAAATATATCTCAGTATTGGAAAAAATAGCTGTATGTCTTCAGTGACATCCACTGTCGTACATTTAAGGATTTGAATAGGACAGCAATTTATTTTGCACTAAAATGTTTTATGGTTATCATAAAGCATTATGTCTTCAGAGACTGAAAGGTGATGTTTTTATGGACTGTTGCTTCTTGTTGCGTTATCTTCACAGATCAAAAATGATCCCTTTTTAATTTTTATTTTTTTTTTCTAAGTGCCCCCTATTGCCCCTCTAATAAAAGATATTGTGAAATGTCTCTGTCTGATAAAAAGAAAACTGTGTTAAACAAAGTGTATAAGGAACATCTTTCTAACACGGAAGAGTTTTACAATGAATGATTATTCAGCTAATTAGTGAAATAAATAATAATAATTGCCTGTCCCTCCTCATTAGACTCTTAGAAAAAAAACAGAGTCCCAAAGCAGAGTTCTAGCTTTTGATTTGAAAAATTAGATCTTGTTAATTTTATTATCACTTTGCAAAAAAGCCACTCCTCTTGCACAATAACAGGGTGGAACAAATGACAGGCAGAACAAATTGACTAATGCACAAGATGTCCCATTTTTAGCTTAAGAACAGTTTTGAGGTAGTAATCAAATAACGTAATGTGGTTAGTTTGCTCCTCATTTATCCCTTCCGGAGATCCTGAACAAGGTGGAACAAATACACTGTATGTGCTTTTGACACATTAATCTGATGGATTTCAAGCGTATCTAAATTTATGTAAATTGTAGACAGTGTATAAATTAATTATGATAGAATATTATTAATATATCAAAGTCCCTTCCCCTTCATCACATGTTCTTCAGCTTTGACCACTATCATGCTTCCACATGGTTGACACTGGTCCATGCTTCTGACACCTTTGGATTGTTCTCTTGCAGGCCCCCTTTTTCCAGACATTCCTTAAAATTCTACATTTTACATAGAAATATAGTCCCTGCCAAAGCCAGTACATCTAAATTGCTGAAGGAATTTCACTGGCTTCTAATGAGGCAATGAATTAGCCTTAAGGGGTCTAGTTTCAATTTGACGCGTGCATTAAATGGAGTTACACACATCACATAACTAATCAATTTATCTAGGCATTAAGATAGCTCTCACCACTGTGGTTCCCAAGCACTTCCAAACAAACCCACAGAGGCCTTCGGAGGATCGTCACAGAGAACAGGCCTACAAGAACCTTTTGTCCACTAACATGATATTACATATTTTCCCCTCCTACCCCTCAAGTACCTGCTCAACATCTTTGAGGCTCTTGGACATTGTTGTCCAATACCAGTAAAATAGGAAAAAATCAAGATACCCTACATAGCTCAGAAGACGTGAGACTAAAATACAGATAGGCTTTTAAGGACAAACACAGATTTTTTTGTTTACATCTTTTAACACCACTCCATGCTATAACCCCAGGGTCATCCATACAAAATATCTTATACCTGCCCAAAGATACATTCACAGAAGAAAAAAGGAGCCTCCCGGTTTTCCACTGAACTACATTTACACAGTGTCAAAATTCAAACCTCAGTCATTTAATCAATAGACTTTTCCACCTCCCCAGTCCCCTACCTAATCCTTTTCTGATACCTTCTCTTGTCTTCTCATATGGCTGACTGCAGGCTCAAACTACTCCCACCACGTTCCCCACCCTTAGAAGTCAGAGCCAGAACTTCTCTTCACCTCTGCCAATACTACATCAACTTGGACAAACCTGGAGAGGCTTAATTTTTCACAAATCACACTGGAAAGCTACTTCATTGCCCTATATTAGTTCCAACATTTACCTTTCAAAAAAGCAAAGTTACATTCAGGCTCTACACATGAGGAATTTTTACCTGTTTGACATAAATCACCTTTTAGAGTAATTTAATTAGAACATTGAGAACAGCTGTGTAGAATCCTAACAGTGGCTTAATTCAGCTCAGAATGCACCTGCTCTTCACTAGTGGGAGCACAGCTGAAAGACACCTGGTAATGCACTTTATATAAAAATCTGCTCCCAATTCTTGATGCTAGTTCAGTTGCAGAATGTACTTTTAATGTTGTCTAAAGATCACTCAATTTCTACACTGCATATATGAAATCAATGTCAAAATTGCAGCTTTCTTTTCACAGAAAACAGTGCACTGATAGTATAGTGGCTTCGTGACTAATTTTAGACAGGGAAGGCAGTACCAGAACAACTTTTATTTAATTTTATTTTTACTTATTGCCACAAAATTTAGGACATGATAAACACATGTAATGACCTGAATGTGAACACGCTGACTTACCAGGAGTAAACTGAAGGTCAGCTTAGTGAAGAGGCCTTATGCCATGAATATGATAGCTAAGATGGCCCCAGAGTTTTAAAGAGCCATCTTTAGGCTGCAGCACTGCAACAGTGAATGACCCAACATTATTTCTTTGTATTGCTTTATAATTTTACTCTTTCAGATATGAAGCTTCAAATTCCAATGTAACATGCAACAACATCACCACCAAAATTGCAAAAATCCCAAGACGGTCTTCTAATTTTTCTCTTCTTCACTCATTTTTAACTGGAAGTATCATATAAAGCTGCATATTTTCACATGTGCTAGATAGGGAAAATCACTTGTAGATGGTGTTCCTAAATCTTTCCTACCATAGTGTAAAAAATGGCTCTTTTTGCCTAGCATAGGAAAGCATCATTTCAGGTTATATTACTAAAGGAATATTTACATTTCTCATTAGCTTCTTTGTTTCTTCGGCTATGCTTCCCAGTAGAGTAAGAATTCACCAATTTTCTCATCTATGCATTGCACATAGCACAGGATTTCTTTTGTCATTGTAAAACACACCTGTTACAAATTCCATTGAAAAACAGAACATCTAAATAACTTCCATTTCCCAAACAGAAAAGTATGATTCGTGGCACAGAAACAACTGCTCCTCCCTAACTTCCACTTTATATATTCCCATTAGGGCTGGTGCTCCCTGAGTGAAGCCACTGCAGGCTGTGAGACAGGGAACACAGCTCTGCAGGGGCAGAGAGGATGCATCCACACAGCCCAGGCTGGGTCTGCTATAGCCTAAAGTCTTGACTAACTTGTGGGACCAAAGGAAAGCAACAACCGTTGCTTCAAAGCTTATTTGCCTTGATATTTATGTTCAGAGATCAGTTTTCTTCTTCTAGTAAGTTCCAAACATACAGTTGCTTATAAGTCTACGTGAAAAACTTGTCCTATGTTTGCTTTTATTCCATGTACTTCAAACTGTATCGGAATAAAACATCAATATCTCTCATTCTCATACATTTTATATACCTAAAAGCACAGATAAAAACACTGAAAGAAACTCTGAGGTGTTCAGAAAAGCACCTATGTTCTCATTCATTCTCCAGATGCTGAACTTCCAATCTGAGTTTGTGAGATCAAACTAAACTGTACATACCTGCTTATTAAATAATCACATTACTTTCATCTCCCTTGTTCCAAGATAATTTAACACCAGCAAGATCAACTGTATCACCACACCACAGTACCACAGAAAGCTAAAAAGTATTATTTCAATTTTTAGAAATTCTGATCAGTTCATATAAAGCACAGAATATGGCCTAGCACAGTTTATATATCTGAAGTCAGTTGCTTTTCCAAATTATCTTGAATCTGAGATGTGTTCAGTTTTGCAGTCCTTTCTTTCCTTGATTCCGTGTCATCTTCATTCAAAAGCTGATCCTTTGAAATATTCCTATCCTGACCAAAAAGCATATCTGGAGGGTCTTGGTGAATACGTAAGTATTTAATATGCTTTTATGTTTAATGAAGTTCTACATGTTTCAAAAAATCCCATCCCATGAAAGTTTTCTCCAAATTAGTGCTTTCTTACTGATCTAGCAGATTAAGGGATACTTAAATAAAAAAAACCCCAAACCTACCAAGACCAAAACCACACCCCACATCCTCCAAAACATATACATAAAACCCACAAGGAAATGAAAAAGAAAAAAGGGAAAAAACAAAACAAACCCCCCCACAAAACCCCAGAATAGAAAAGACTCAAACTGCTGCATTTACATCCTACTATGGAGGCATTTCAAGCTGAAATCCTCAATAAATTCAGATGTTTGCAAAGAACCAAGAACAACAGTCAGTCTGTGTGTGAGCAGTCCCATGTGTTCCATGCAATTCACAAGCAGTAAGAGTAGGGGGAAAAAACTATAAAAAAAATAATCAATCAATATGTGACTCTATTCCTTTCGTCCTGCAATGGCCACATAAGTCCTCATTAACTTCAGTGGCAATGTTATCATGCATCCTTGTCATGAAGGAAGAGAAAGATCCTCACAAAAAGATGCTGGAGAAAGCTAGAAGTTGGAATTACAAAACACAATAACAAAAAACTCCAAGCTTCCAAGTGGCCAGCTTGGCCCAATACAAGGGAAACATCCTTAATTTAAGCAGATCAAACCCAGAGCTTGTAGCAGTCAGTGTGAGGTCCTTCCCAAAGGCAAGAAGAGCTTTACTATGAAGGAAAGTGAGCTCAATTGTTGAAGTCTCAAGATCACACTCTGTGAGTTACAAACATAAATAACTGTCCTGCGTTCCTCGGCTATCTGTCAGGCAGTCATGGGTCTCTATTTACTACACTGTGAGGAGACACTAACTCTGTCACCATCCACATATTGTTAGTACGCAACATAATGTGAAATTGTGTCCATGCATCTTTACGCAAAGATAAAACTGTCAAAACAAAAACTTTTTTGCAATGCTACTCTATTAGAGGGTGAACCAAAGCTCATTAAAATCAATTGAAGTTGTTCTCCACTGCAACATGGGTGAAACATTTCCTCTCTAAATAATATATGAAAAACATACCACAAAAAGACATGGATCACAAGTAGAAAACACTGTATCAAGGCAATCACAATCTACCCAAAAAAATCAGAAAAGCCAGGTTCATTTTTTAAGCATAGTTTTGAATAGAAGTCATATTGCACACAAGCATCTATCTATTATTTGAGTTGTAATCATGCTTCAAAAATGAAAAGTGAAAAAATCCTACAACACATATCCGACGGTTTAGTTTGGAAGAAGGGCAGTTATTTTGTCTGCATCTTAAATGGAAGTGAAGCAGACCCCCCTCCCTGAAACATTAACCATTTAAAAAGATCTCATTAAAAGGTTTCTGTGTTTTCACTGATTATTATGTAGTGACTACAAGAACACCTATAAATCTGATCGAATTAGGTTTTCAGGCCTTTATTCCAGATAATTTCTTCTCCCTATGTGGACTTTCTCAGGAAATGAGATTTAATGAGTCATAGTCCTT
>JAOXNG010000057.1:23862017-23875441 GCA_028566535.1 Scolopax minor | reverse complement strand
CAGGCCTTTATTCCAGATAATTTCTTCTCCCTATGTGGACTTTCTCAGGAAATGAGATTTAATGAGTCATAGTCCTTACTGATAATCACAGGAGAGCTCATTAGCTTTCTGTCAGATTTGTACCCACTATCTGCCCTCGATATGCTTGTGACTTACTGGAGCTAAATATGGTACTACAGAGAAAGCAGACATACTCAGATAAAGCAATACAGTGGATGTGAAACAGAAAAATATTTCTCCTTAATTTATTTTGAGAACACGGAAAAAAATCAACATGCCTTCTCTCCTTTCTTAACCTTCTTTTTCTATGGTGATGGCATTGCTGACAGCAAGACACACAGTATTAGAGAAAATTAAGTGCGACATTTGAAGACTGCTTGCAGATACAGTAACAGAGAACTAGTCTAAACAGTCTGCAATACAAGGCTCTGGGGACTGGAGCACATTTCTGTTCTAGCATATAAAATTGTGGTTTACCCCAATCCTGCAAAATTGACAGGGTATCAGTGACAGATTAATGCACGAGGCAACGCAGGTGAACCTGCTTTTTGATCCACCCCTCCTACATTTACAGCTCTCTATCTCCATTTCAAATATTTCTAACAGAGTTTTTATCTCTCACAGCCCACTGCCTCTTGGCTCTGCCTGAGGGCATGGCTCTGAGCTGGTCTCTGCAAAGCAACTCCTAAGCCCCATGGCTGCAGCACTGGGAAGATGCTTCTGCTCTCCACAGAACGCACTGTGGAACAGCAGTGTTCACCTCGTAGATTGTGAGATATGGAAGTCTTTTTACACCTACAGTTCACAGCTCCCAATAGGAGAGGGAAAGTGAAATTGTGATTCTTATTTCCTGTGTTGTTGATCAGCTTGACAGGATGCTGTTTCTTACTGAGGGCACATTGCAAGGTGTTGGTCTCAGCCTGCTCTTCACAGCGAGTCACTTCCTTTGGTAGTGTTTGCTTTTATCTCCATCTGCAGCTTTGACATAACATTTTTTTAGTTGAAAGAGAAAACAAACTTCTACTTCCTACAAAACTGGGGATCACCCTGCACTCTCACAATTTGCTTTCACAAAATACCCCTTTTCCAAACCTTTCTTAAGGACAGTCCAACAAGAAGGCACCAAACCCAAGGTATTTTACCAGACTGTACTATAGTAAGTCTTCACCTTTTCCAGGAAATCATGCATACCAGAAAAAAAAAACAAGATAAAAGAAGGACTTTCTCAAGCAATTCACTATAGTGCTAGTCCCAAGGTGACAAGTTTAATAGGTAATAATATTTGGTTTTAACCCTCTCCCCTCACCCATCCTTAACATGGCTGTTCCTGTCCTTCAATCTATCATCTCCCCCCCATCACGTTCTTTGCATTTTACATAGATAGAGCAGTGGCTGCAAAGGGTCTGACCAGGCTGGCAGGTGGAGGAGGTTGTGTTGGGGATGAGTTGTCAGAGCAAAGGGAGTTTAACATTTTCTATTTCCAGGACGTGGCAGAACTGCCACAAGTCCCTCCTCCTTGGAATTTTACCAATCTCTGCATATTACAATGTTAATGAATTTTAGAATTTTTCAATGATTTGTATAAACATATATGTTTTTAAACATATTGGTAAGTCTGCTGAGGTAAAGAAATGATGGCAGCAGAGTAACACAAGCAATAAATGTGACTACAACTACTAGTGTGTTTATTTTAGCACCCCCGATTGAGCCAAATTATATTCCATCAGACAGGATGAGGTTGAACCATGACATTTTTTGCTACTTATTTCTCAAACTATTTTAATGACCTGCTTGTTGTCTATAAAGAGGGCTGTTACAAGGCAGAGTCTTTAAGTGAATAACCTCTTAAAGACATATCAAAGGCCAGTGAGAGAAAGACAAAGAAATGTGATCAAGTATTTGATCCCACTCCTTTTTCATTCAGCATTATCTGTTCAGATCTATCCTTTAATTTCATACTTGCACCCTTCAACACACATTTCTTTTGTACTCACACCACTCACAGGAACACATCATCTTAATTTTCCATGAGAAATAGGCATGTGAATGATATATTTGCTGCACCAGAAAGAAAAGCCAAATATGCAACACCAGGTACTGGGTGAGAAATTAGAGCTTGTCTATGTTAGGCTTCCACATGACTTCCATTCTGGTAATATCTGAGCATTTCCATGACCATAATGTTTGGTAGCTGTCTTCACAACCCTCTGATAAAGCAGGAAATAAGCTTCTTTTCCTTCTTGTAGATGAAGAAGCAAGGCAGAGCAATCTTCCCATGTTCACAAAGGAAGTTTGCAAAGGAAAAGGGGACCTGAGTCTTTCATGTCCCCTTTCATTTTATGGTTGCATAAAGTATGCAACCATACTTTATCATGAATCAACCCTTCAAAGCGACCAGTTCATCTGAATGTAAACGCAACCAGCCAGTTCTCCAACTAGGAACATGAGGGAAAGCAAAGAGCCTAAATAATCCAAATCTCTTTTGTGCCTTAGAATTCATGGCAGTCTGCATTACACCTAATTTCATCTTGAGTAAACTTTTTATCAAAGTTTAAACAATAATGAAATATACATCTACTCTTTGGTTTTTCAAAGGAAACTGCCTTGGTCACAATGTAGATTGATGGTCAAAGCAGCTGAGTAAAACCAGGAATTACAAATTCTGTTGCTGTCTCAGGTCATAGTTCTGAGCAAGACAATTCACCTGTTCTACACTTTCTCCTACTACAAATAAGGGGAACCAACTTGTAAAATACTGAGACCATCCAGTGCAAACTAGTCCTCTGCATTTGGAAGGGGTAATCCAGCTGTTTATTATCAGTTCAATAAGTTTCACGGATAAGCAGCAGTTTTGCATGTCTGTTCTTTCCTATACCTGGGCTTTCTTAGAGGCTCAGAAACACTGTGTCGAGATGGACTTCCTGCTCATTATGAGCCTTTCCCTTGGGGCCGGCAGGGGCCACTAAAGCCGTAAGTTCCCAAGCGTGGCACTTCCAGTTGACCAGGGAGCAGAGGCTTGACTGCATAGCAACAGGTTGCATTGACATCAGATTTTCAGGAAGATCCTGGACTATTTTCTAATCAGTCCAGTTGCACATTTATTTATTTATCTGCCATTTTCACTGAAACAGAAACGAGTACCTTTTTATGCCATTATATAAGCTCTTTTTCCCAAGAAGTTAATGGTTTAAGTTAGAGACATTGCAAATAAGGATTGCAGGTGTAATTCCAGCTCAGTATGACTTCAGGGTTCCAGTGTCAGTCATTAATCACTTGAGCTGCACTTTCTGGGTTTATGATTTTGACAAAATCCTTTCATTTGAATTATGGCCTTGTATTCAACACTAGGGTATGTATTATTCTATATATAATTTTTAAATACAAAAAGAAACAGCATGGAAAAATTAGAATCTATGACTTAAGAGTCTAGTCCTCTTATGGCATAGGCAAACAGAATGCTCTTGACTTTAACCTATGGGTTCCACTTCACATGTGGTGTATTTTTCATACATCATGGGTTTTTATAAATTTGCTATATAAAGCACCAGAGCTACGTTGCCAGCAAAATATAAGGAAAACAAATATGTCAGGGTAATGATGCCAGGACAATTCCTTATTGAAAAAAGCAGTTTATTAATACCTTATTGCTACAAGCTAGATCTTATTATCATCTTGGGTCATTTGGAATCTTATTAGGTATTCTGATGGTGGATGAATAAGCCTGTGATAAATTCTTTGCCATGTCCTTCACAGTTGTCATAGCAGGATCATAAACAGCATTTATAACAATCTAGCCTGGAGGAAAAGGCTTACAATGGTCTGTTTAACATGCAGGAAATATTCAGATTGGCCGTGTCTGGTTAGATTTGAGACCCACAGGAGAGATACCAAAGTTAAATGTAGCATGGGGTTCTCTGAAGATTAGCTTTAAAAAAGGCTTTGGGTAAGGGACATGGGGACTAATGCCAATGATATGGCCACAAGCAGCCTTCTTTCAAGAAAGCCAACTTGAATAAAAATGGTAGCTTTCTTATAGAAAAACCACATAAGGTTACTTGAGCAGCTACTTAAGGAGCATGGTTGAGATTATTTGCAATTGAATGGCTTGGAGCTCAGTCATCTACTTGAGTGACTATTATATGAAAAAAATAGCGTATACACTCACATAGTGAAAAACAAGCAGATTTTTGCAGAGCTATAGGATAACTTGCCTACACCGTGCAACTTCTTGAACTCTTGCAAGCTCAGAACAGATTTCTTTAGAACTACTACAAAAGTAACACAGGTAAAGTAAATTCTAGGGGGAAAAAAATCAAATTTATGTTGCTTTGAGTGAGTATGTAAAAAAAATTTTAAAAAATCACACTTAGTCTAGACATATAAATACAAACACCACCTTGTCATTAAATACAATGAGTTACTCATACCTGTTGTCACTGACACATCCCAAAGTACAATACCATTCTCCCAAGTCCAAGTGCAGAAGGTATATCTCAAACCACCAGAACTTTTAAGAAAATAAGTTATTTTTAAATGCTAACAGTGGTATACATTAAAGCTGCACCAAAACTAATAATGCAGGACTGTCAGGCACACTTTCAGGAGAGCGATAATAGAAATAGATGGCTTACTGGAAGAGACTGTAGTGACAGATTTAAGTACAACCACGTTTATACATAAACATTTTCTCTACAGTAGGTGATGTTCTCTTGTCCCAAGCAACTGAGACTATGGAAAGTGAACAGAAAAATTTGCTTTTTGTACAAAAAGATGAATTGCCTCTTCCACTTGAATTTTAAATGCCCTATATGAGTGAGTTCTGTAGCTCTAGTGCCTAGGATACAGCTTGATTGTAGGAAAGCTGGCATAAATGTTCACAGCTGAGAAACATAGAAATTGCATTTTGGGGCATCCACTGCTGCATCCATTTGGACACCTCCAATTAGAAAAACACCGTCATATCCTGGGACTCGTTTGCAGCTGGAATTACCACCCACAAGAACAAATTTTGCAGGCATCTTTGTGTGCACCCATCTTATTACCAACATATAGCTATGATAATACCAAATCTAAGGATACGGTAGTTAAGTTAAATAGGTGCAGATCTCAGTCACCATATCAAGAGCAAAGTACTGTCAATTGGTCAGAATTTGTTCTGACCTATATACATACCTCTCATTGTAAACCAGCAAGATGCCCAAATGGTAGCCATACTCTTTTGCACCTTAATAGGTATCTGTGGATACCGAAACCACTTGTCCTTTGGTATCAGAGCCACTCAGCTGTGAATAAGTAAACGCTTCTGGTGTACACACCGTTGATTAGATCAATTACCTTTGCAATTCCCTGTGAGTGAATGTTATATACATTCAGTAACTGATTGTCTTAACTGTTGCCAATTAGGGCTTAAGTGTCTAATTAACAAGAAATAGTCAGAGTTCTCCACTGTTGACTTTGGAGGACTACATAACTCTACATGTACAACACAATGAGATTATGGAGATGGAGATGTGGAGATGGAGAAAGTGAAAATGAGATGAGCTTAGAAATGTCTGACAGCATTAATATGACTATACATATGTACGTGAATATATAAGTGCATATATATATAGCATGGGTTTAAATTCTCCTGGCTTATTTCTCAAGACAGGTTCTCGTATAAAGCATTTTCTACTGGTTTCTGCTTGATTTATTTCTATTGGCTTCTCCTAGAAAATATAATTGCTTTTGAATATAAAGTAACTGTAAAATAAGAACCTATAACATTTGTATCCACAGTAATTTTTGAAATGATAATAATCTAACTTCTTCATGGGCCTGGTATATGTGTCTGGAAGCACCCTTGTAAACAAACAACATATGGACCAGACTATATATTTCCTTTAAGAAATAATGTATTATGCATTATTGATATTCCTCTTGCAATAAATGAAATAGAGAAAAAGCAGAATAACAAACTCTACAATGTAAACTTAGTGGATTCATTTCAAGGTGGAACAGTTCGTCAATACAGATTATGAACTACTCAAATTGGCTTTAGAACCAGTAGCTAAATACACTGGTAAATACCTTGATCATGAATAGCAACAGCATTATTCTTCACTGTCCAAAGCAATTTTCAATTCTTAAGCAGGATTAGACTATACATCTGCCCAGAGCAATACAAATAAGTGCAGTTTGGTGCTACCTAAACCAGAAATCTGCTGAGAAACATACTTGAAACTGGCAATAGACACAGGCACTGCAAATAATTTTTCTGCATAGATAGATGATGCACCAGAGACCAGCTCTTATCATAAAAACTACAATAGCAGATGTCAGTGAAATAATATTTAGCAACAACATGGACATTCTACAAAAGTCAATGAGGAAAAAAAAGTCTTCTCAGGTACGAGTGTATGTTGTTAATCATAATTAAGGCAAGTGTGACAGTTTCTTGGCAACAGACACCGAGTTCCCTTCCCTGACCATCAAATCCTGGAGGAATACGTTCTCTTTCATTACATCAAGCCTGCAGTTCTTTACACTAATATCCTGCACTTGGAACACTCCAAGTCACAGGGAAACTTTTGTTTTGTCAATTGCTTTTTTGCTGGAAACTCACATGATGACCTCCACAAAAGAAAAGAGCAAGTTTCTCATTAGCAAAGTAAAAAGATCTTTAAGGGTTAGTAAAATAAACAAGCACATATGCTATTGTAGACCAGGGTAGGAGAGTGGGGACAAAAGAGAGATTCACAGCATCCAAGTAGGGACTGGAGTAGCTATCCGTGTCCTCAAAGGAGATGCAGAGCACCAAGTGGTATTGCAAAGCACAGCTACCCCAAGAGCAGCAAGTAAGTGATAGTCCCTTTGAATATGTATTTTTACTTGCATAATACAGTACCTATAACACCTAACAATGAGCACCTATACATAAATATTTCCAAGAAAGCAATTTATATGTATACTTAAGATTGACCTTTCAATAACTAGGGGATTTCCCATTCTTCAATAATAACAAGAAGTTGATGATTTGGAGGGAAGCAAGCATTTTCAGAGTAGGCTGTTTGTTTGTTTTCCCTTGAAAAAACCTTTTTGATAGTAGGGTTTTGGCCAGCTGCACATTTTTTATTCAAAACAAATCACACATTGGTATGATTCATTCATTTTTTCATAAAAAAGTTTGATTAAAGAATAGTGAACCATTTAAAGAATACACTATAAATGCATGTATTAGCTATAAGGGTTGCAAAGAAACATGCTTATGATTCTAAAAGAAGGTGTAAATACCACAGAAAGAAAAGAAATCCCTTACAGTATGTATAATTACATTATTGATAATTATATCTCAGTAATGGGGAAATTACAGTAGAACGCCAACAAAGCCTCTCACAATAAATTGCACAAGTTTATGGAACAGTCTCTTCAGGGAAGCATGTGGAAACTCCCTGAAAGACTCACCTGAAAGACATAAACCACAGGAGACAAAACACTTTCCCAACGTACTGTGGGGACAATAGATGGACTGGTCTTTTCCATTTATAAATGCTATGCCATGAGCCTAGGAATGGGGTTTAAAATCACCACCTCTGCTGTCTTCCTATTTTGTTGCCTGTTCCTGGCTGTATCTCATGTTAGTGAGATCCCGTAGGGTTTAGCAATTAGCATGAGGAAAGCAGTATGATAATCAGAAGAAATTAATGGTTTAAAAACATAATCTTACACTTCCCCTGAGACTTGTTCCATGCAACTGGATTCTCAAAGAAAAGAAAAGAAGGAACAGGTAATTGATTCTTATTAAGAGAATGATCTGCCACAAAATGCTATCCATGTGAAAAAGATGTAAACTGCTCTCAGAGGTAGTGTGAATCGAGTCTCTGACTGGCTTTCTAAGAAAGAGAGGCCAGGATCCTCTACACCACCCTTCTCTTTTGCACCTACTCAGAACAGCTGACCATGGCATGGGCCTTCATGTGCTAACAACCAGCACCTGAAAAAGGGAGCAGGATGTGACAGTGAGAATGAGTGAGAATGAGAAAGGTGAAGAAGTAAGCATGCACTGCATGCTCTTCCCAGTCAGTTGTGTGGAGAAGCCAGGACAGCTCATAAGTCATGGATATTATCAAACTTCATAAGCTGTACTTTGTATTTAACTTTGTCCAATGCTAAATTTTTACACACTCCTTGAAGAAGATTGAGTTATAGACTTTATTCCCATGGTTAACTATGCTATTAAATATGTGTTATTTATTCTAGCTTAGTTTCCTCTTTCAATTAATTGATTAATAATGTAAAAAAACAGTCAAAAAGCAGAAACAAAAAGCCCTCAGTAAACGTCTAGTCTGACTTCAATGAGTTTAGGAACTAAGTGGATCTCTTAAGGACTTTTCCAAAAAAATTAAATAGAAACACTTAACTACTTCAAAATAATGCTTCACTTATTAAATCTATCTCTTGATTAAAACAGAGAGATGGAGCAACTTGTTGATAAGGCTGAGAAAAGTGGAAAAGAAAAGGTGATCAAACAGCCAAAATAGTTAATGTGAACTTTCAACACTCTTTTTTAAAATGTAAGCATTTTCAAAATGATATAGTTGCAGATTGGGGTACTTTTATCCCTTGAATGTCAGCTGCTCCATCTTTCTATCTAAGCAGCAGTCTTTTTGCTATTTTCACATTCACATATCACATTGTACCCAGGTGTGCTGTGTGTTTCAGGGGCTGTGGATATCACATGGGACTCCCTTTTCTCAGCCTCTTCTGCCTCACAAGGGTGGAAGGAATCACACAAACACATTGCTGTCTTACCCGAGCTCGATGCAAGTACTGTAGTTGCTCACACAGGATGCAGAGCAACATCTTCATTGAATTCAGTGTCTGCGTAACTCTGGAAAGGCTCAGGAAACAGCAGCAAACCTCCACTTCATGGTGTTCAGCTGAAGAGAGAGCAATAATGAGCTGTAATAATAATGAGGACTAATGAGCTGCAGGCACTGGCTCTGCACTGAAGGTGACGGCCTCTGCCTCTCAAGACAAGGTGTGCATCAGGAGGATTTGATCCCTGGAGGCTGCACAGAGACAAACCCAGGTCACTCACACTGACGGGTCAGATCTGGGCTCTGTCAGACTTTGTGTCCTCCCAGACCTGAACCTGGAATTTCCCTCCCATTGACTTTCAGCTCCTGTGACCAGCAGCAAAACACCTACCTGGGGCAGGACCTGGTTTGTCCCCTCTCACACTGCAGGGCCACCCAGCCCCGAGCCTGGTGTTATTCCACTCCTCTCGGGCCAGTGGCCAGTGCCTTGGCTGTCCCCACTGACTGGGGGAAGTGACCAAGGGTCTGTCAGGGGTCACAGTGGGAAAACACACATTTCACTAGGAGACTTTAGGACATGTCATGAAATATGGGGCCTTTGTCCTCCCTGCTGGCAAGTTCTTTCAAGCCAGGCAGCTAAATACCCACCCGGAGAGCTGCTGGCATGTGGGAATTAGTTGACAGGTTTGGGTCAGTTCCCAGAGGAGGGGTGTGAGTAGCACCAAAACCATCACAGCTGGCACTCATTAGGCTCTTGTCTGCAAACCACACAGAGGTGCCCAAGACAGAGCAAGCCACCGAGGTTTCTGTAACCTGGAATCTGACCTCATAATCTTCTTATCTCCCTCTCAGTGCTCCATGTCCTTTCGTACAGAGAACAGCTTGTCATACGAGGGCAGGCTCCTTTAACCTACTTAATGGTACTTTTCACCTTCAGGGTCCTCTCCTGCACTGGGTTTATCTTTCGATCAATGTTCCTCTTCTAAGTGATGTCTATTTAAGCCTGGTTTAAAAAAAAAAAAAAAACCAAACAAAAAAACACAGCAAAACTTACTTCTGGTTTCAATCAAAACTGTCAATCAATTGCCTTGCTCACTCTAGGCTTGCTTAGCAGTGTTTAGACTTCTCTGCGCAACCCTCACAAAAGAGTCTAGGGGCCAGTCCCAGAGCTTCCTGCAAGCATGGAGAGGTTTGGAGAGGTTTTCCTATCTCACAAACAGTCCCATTGATTTTATCGAGCTATTTGCTAAGCAGTTCAACAATCAGAGAGAGCCATGGCCCATGGCAAACAGCATCTTTAAGCTCATTCATGGAACTGCAAAAAGGAAAGACACATTGTTCAGAGCAGATCTAACATTTCTAGGGCTTTCTGTCATTTGCCCATCTCTGGTGCCAATTCTCCTTAGAAAACCAGAACCACCTTCACAGGACCCTGTCCTGTGCTCCCCTCGCCTGCATGGAACCCACAGGGCAAGCACAGTAGCGAGAGTGGATCTAGTCCAGTGGCCATTCACATCCAGAAGGTTGAATAAATATTAGTGGGTAAACTCATAATTAACCCGTCAGTTGAAATATCCAACAGATCCCATGTTTTCCTCCTGGTTGATGCAAATGAGAGTTGATTGTAAACATCTCATGCCTAAATTATACCTTAGAGAATCCAAGCAACTCAGTTGGCCTTGCCTGAATTATTTCAATGAAAGCAAGGCAGACAAATGAGTGTAATTGTCCAACTTCTTTCATTCACTAGCTTTTGCCTTGCTTAGAAACTCTTGCAGCTGGACATTCATGCAAGGTTTTGAATGTAAATGTATCTCTTGCTTCCAGATCTGGCACTATTAGAAAACCTGGCTTTCTTTCATTCTTTGTAAGATAGAAAGTAGTGAGGAGTAAAAAATGGGAGAGCTTGTTTGTGGCCTGTATTTCAAATAAACATTGCACTCTAGCTTCCAGACAATCATTAAGAAACTGGTGGCCCATACTTCTGTTATTGTTCTGGGATCTCACACTTAATCACCTTCAGATCTAGTAGCTCTGATCCCATGCAAGAGATGCAGAAAGACAGCATGTAAAAATATATCTATCTGTTTCCCTTTGCCACTTCACTTGTTGCATGAAACTTTGCATCTGTTTCACACGAAGACCCAATCAGAACAGCTCCTGGCTGATGCTTTTTGTTCCAGAATCATCCAAAAAAAAGCCAAAGTCTGCTTCCTCACTAAGGGGCCAGTTCTTCCCTCCTTTCATGTGCATATCCTCCATGGACACAGACTGCAGAGGCAGGGAGGAGGGAAGCATCAGAAGGAGGAACCAAAGAATGAATGGATTTAGGAAATACCAAGTAACTGCGGAAGTTGGTCTCTGCTAGCCAGAAAACAGGCAGCCTGAGGCATGCAGCCAAATGCCCAACTGATCATCCTCACTCATCCTGAGGGTCTCAGCCATGTCTGCAGTCACCACACATGCTGAATTTTAGCCTCCATGTCTGTGCTGCCAGCAGGTGGGCTCTGCTTGCTGAAACAGCAGGTCCCTGTGCAACGCAGGAGCTGGGATAGGAGAGCAGCAAATGCCTTTACAGCAGCTTCCCCAGCTCATCCTCACATATGTTGTTTACCAGGATTGCGGTAAGGCTGCTGTGGAGCTGCCTGTTGCAAGGCCAGATCAGTTATTTGTTGGGAAGAGCTGGGCTCGCTGCACAGGACCGGGAGTAGAGTTTTCTGCAGCATGTTCATCAGCCCTGATGTGGGCAAATGCCAACAGAGCCACAAGCCAGACAGACTGCAAGGTGGCCCTACAGCTCCCCGGCTTCATACACATCAGGAGAGAAACGGCAGCATTGAAGGAGACTTAGAAAAAGACCCTTGTCTTATACCTTCACACTCATTGCCCCTCTCATAGGGAGCAGTCGCCTTTGCAAGCTGCAACTTTACTGGAGAAAACAAATAATTCTTTTAATTTCAGGACACCTAATTGTAAGCTCAAAGTTGAACACACAATCAAATACCTTCCCAATTTCAGAAAGGAAGAGAAAAGGGCATTTCATTTTCGAGCAGCACAGTATAAGACCCTTTCCACTTCGGAAAAGCAAATCTGTGTCTCCTTCTTATCATTTCCTTTGCTGCACATTCATTGACTAATGAATTCTTACCAGCTGTAACATTCATCTGCACACTTAAAAATCAACCTTGTAAAAGTGTACTTGTCCACAGTGAGTAATTCTTTTGATGGGTGAATAATTTGTCTCTGTGGAGGGGCTTATGTTTAGTTTATGCTTTAGCTGCTTGGGATAACGTGCAGTGGGAGTCTGCCTATTTAGCATAATTGTGTACTTTAACTAAGCATCAAGGGAACTCAGAGTGAGGGGTGGGTAATTCCATTTTTATTGTTATTAATGGCAACTGAATAAATAAATACAAAATAAAGGGGAAAAAAATCAAATTATGACCTCATGCTTTGATTTTTCTCAATATTATCCCAGTAAAGGATGTAGGAGACAATATGATGGCTGGGCTGGGAAATTTCCATGGCAGTTTTTCAGGTGCTTCCTAAAATGTTTTCCATTAAGTGTCCCTAGAGGTCCAGTATTTGTGTGATTATGGGAAGGAAGAGGTTTTGGTTTTTCATTCCTTCTTTGGTTTCCTTCATTTAATGACTCCTTAAGACTCGGCAACCCACATTTTTCTTTACAGAACACAAGAAATAGCATCCCTTTTTTTTCCACACTCAGAAAAGACAAAAGAGACCTTTTGGCAAAACGTCAGATTGTGTGACTGATAACACCCCCAATCATTTCAGACTGTGACTTGTGGCCATGTTAGACTCAGATGTGGAAAAAAAACACATACATTTTATGTTGGCCACTTCACTCCATTCTATTAAATTAGGACTAGTCATTAACTGGTAGAGAAGGAGAAACATTTCCATCAAGAACCAGGACGGGAAGATGCATCTGACATCCCCATTCCTCCCTCCCCCAACTTTCCAGCATTTTCCCTCCAGAGATATTGGTGTGAAACCAGCTCATATGACAAATTAAAGTGATTCATAACCCAGCTGCAGTCTCTGTTGACAAGCCCCATCGCAAAGCAATCATGCAGATTTTATGCACCCCAAGCGCCAGGGAAGAAGCCTGGTTAGTGGCACACACCGTGCTTTCCAGAGAGGTCTGATACAACTTGGCTGAATTCATCTACAGCACGTGAAGGCCAAATGGCTGTCACTTGACAGCAGTTAATAATGCAGTTTTAAAAGGAATATTTTCCCTGCTAAATTAGATTTCCAAAACATCACCATACATCTTCAGCCTTATCTTTTTGTCTGGATCTTTTTTTTTTTGGCTTTCCTATCGGTCTTTAAACACACAACCAGGGATTACACAGATAAACCCACAGTACAGTTCATTCTGGCAGTGGCTTATCAATCACTGTTAATTACCTTGGTGGATCCATAAACTAGACAATTGAGCAGCGATTCTCTTTTCACCGCTGTCAAGTCAGAAAAGGCTTGGTGACCGTTTCTGATGTGCCAGCCTATCCCCAGTGGGCTGCACAGCAGCCAGAGCACAGAGACCCCAGCACCCAAGGGGAACGTTATGATCTACACACTCCAAAGGTGATGTCCAAAGCA
>JAOXNG010000057.1:23803885-23820905 GCA_028566535.1 Scolopax minor | reverse complement strand
CACAAAACTTTGTGGAGGGGAAAAAACTCCCATTCAATAATTTCTTTCTTGAAAAAAGACATTTTATACATAATGGAATTTCCAAATATCCTTATTAAAGAAACTTCTCAGACAGCAACTTGGCACAAGAACTTCAGATTGGCACCCACGCTGTTTCTGTCTATATCTTATTACAACACTACTTCTCTGTACACAGGAACCAAGGATGATGGAGGAGCCAGTCTGCAAAATAGTGTGGACTACTTTACTAGCAGTCTTTTACCTTAACTACAGTTTGGTTATACAGAAAAAAAATAAAATCCAAAGACACAGATATGAAGCTACTATGGTGGTAACTAAATCTACATTATGCCTCGATCTACCATTAATACCTACTGTTTGGAAATACTGGAGAAATGCCAGTGGCAGGGGTAAGGTTCCTGTAGGGTCAGTCCCTAATCACAATGCCTGTCCTCCTACAGATATAATACTGGAATTAACAGGTCACATGTCAACATAGTGATTACAGAAATTACTTCCCAAAATGCACTCAGGAAAATCACAATTAACACAAACATATTTAAGTTCAAGTTAATATTTTATTGAGAATATGTAAGTGACAGACATGATGCTATGCAGTGTATACATTCAGTACTTTTATTGACTAACAAGAACTACCAGCTAATTAGCTGCTAATTTCTTCTCCTGTCATGCAACCTATTTTCATACATACACTTGCTTTAATCTAGCACAGAGCTACTTTTGGGCTTGATTTTGCCATGCTTCCTCACAAAAGCAATTTTTAATGCAAAAATTGTCACCTATAATGGCCTAGGTGTACTCTAGCAAATCAAAGTGCTATTAAACCTGAAGACAGACAGCAAAATTTCATTCTACAATACTCATCTATTACCTGTACTGAATAGCTCTTAAAAAAATCTTGACTTCAACAGAAGATAATGTATACCATAATTGTTTCTTGATTTAGTAAGTATTATCAACAACTATCTTAGCTAGACCTGAAACACCACTCAACTTCCCAAAGACAAACAAATTGATTCCATAGCCCAGACCTTTATCAGTGAATTGCTTCCTTTCCAGGAAATCTGATCTAGAGAAGAAGCTGCAGGAGAACGTAGGTCCTGAAAGACTGTGTATAGGCAACACCTGCTATGGTTTGCTATTAGTGCCTCTTTTGTGGATTTTCCAACCAGTCCTTCAAGGAAGAGAGTAATTATTTCACCCTTCCTGGACAGAGGCAACCTGCAGCAATTAAGGTAATCAGTGCTCTAGCAGCTACAGGAAACTATGCAAAATGATCAACTATGAAATCTAACTCTTCTTTGAAAATGGAACTGAGTACCATTGCAGTCAGTTATATTTTATAGGGTATATCTGCAGAAATACTAATTCTTTTTTTTTAGAGTTTTTATGAAAATGGAACTATGGCTTCTTAATCATTAAAGATCCTTTTCAAAAAGTTGGTAGAAAACTACACTAACTACATTAGCTACAAAAAAGCAGACCCAATAGACAAGGTTAAGTCTTATGATAATTTTCTGTTCAGGCTAATTTCGGTCAATTCTTTCACTTACGTTTTCAATACTGAATAGATTTCTTCCTGTGCAGGTTGCAATTGCTAGGATTGGTCAGTTCTCTGATACCAAGTTCCTAAACTAAATACCACCTGTCTCACTGAAAAGCAAATCAAGTAAGGGGTCATTCCGTTACACCATAACGGATATATTGGATGTTTTTTCAGCTAATGTAAAGCAATACACTCTGTAGTTACCTGAGATACACTCATTAATGTTCCTTTTTTTTTTTTTTTCTGCCAAGTGTTCTTAAAAATATTATCTCACCTAGATCTGCAAGCAAGCAGTTGGATAGAAAACTGATATCACAGCCAGAGGTTCTAAAATTCAGTCCACAAATACCGTGTTTAAGAATTGGTGACGTGGTACCATTTGCATTTCCATATGCCCCTTTAGTATACAAAAATGCAGGAATTTATCACTGTTTAATACAGTTTGAAAATATAATTAAAAGTATTATTTTTTAGCCAATGCAAATACATAGGCTCCTGACTTCATCCTTTACCTGGCACATTTTTACAAGCATTTGCTCAACAGCAGCTGAATGTAGAAGTGGGAAAGCTCGAGGAGAGTTTGAAGATATATGTAAAATCATTCAGTTGTACTGTAACTTCAAATATTCAAATGTTCAAAGATACTAGCACAGCAGCAGAAAATTAACTTTTTTAAAATTCATGTCTTTTCTAAGCTCAAATGGATTAGCAGTAGATTTGAAGTAATTAATTATAATTACAAGTTTCCTAGGGAAACATGGCATAATAGACTCATTAACTGAAATGTTACATTTGTTCTGTGTTTGAATCTCAGATTATTTTAACACAGTGCAAAATTTGTTAAAAGTTTTTTGGGCCAGACACCTTTACTTATGCTGAACTGTTGTCTCCCTCCATGAGTAGCCCCAACTGATTTCAGAGCAAACCCACCTGGGCCCTTAATTAGACATTTTCAGCCTATGAAGATAAAATTCCTCGCTTCTTGGACAAATTCTGTGGTCTCTATTGGACACGAGTCAGTGGGAGCTTTTCTCTGGGAAGAACCTCACAGTTACTTCCTGATATCCTCTTCACTTCAGAACAAAAGATACACCACCTAACCAAATATCTAACTAAACAGCACATGCTATTTAAGCATACACAGTTCCAAGTAGCTTTAATAAAGGCTTCAATTATATTTTTAATTTTTCAGCTATCTTCTTTTTGATGCTATTGCTAAGCAAAGGAATATTTTACATCCTCATTTCATTATGGAGACATAAATGTCATTGAACTCTTTATGAACCGAATACACAGAGAACTCACTGTGGCCATTAATACACCTAATACACAGAGAACTCCACATAGCTATTAATAACACTCCTCATCCAAACCACAGCACTCACAGTCTAGACAATGCCAGGAACACGAAAGCTGCCTCTTGGTGCATGCAAAAGATTCCCACTTTGATAACCCTTGTATCATTGTCCTCTGTTTGAAAATCAAGGGAAACCGATGATGCACCTGTCAAAGAAAGTAGCTGCAAAAATGAGGAACTGGCTAATTAAAAAAGGAATGTCTATTTATTTTATGGTCTTATGTGCACTCAGGAAGTTCTGACGCACAGAAAAGAAATTAAATAACTTTCCATTTTGTCTCTGTGCTTTAAGAGCTGTGCCCAGTAAGATTACAGATAGGAGAGTGATAGGTCCAGCAGGGATTTCTACCAATTAAGCTTCTACACTTTGAGGGGGTAAAGGTGTTTTTTGAACAATGAGTTATTTTTGCAGATATCATGGGTTGCAGTGCCTAGCCACAAAAGGGCTGTATTAAGGGCCATGTTACAGGCTTTGCTCAGAGCTATCATGCTTTCCTGCAAGTCCAAACCTCTAAGAAGATTTCAGTGAGAGAACTGAGAACGCTCAGTTCTGTAATACTACAAAAGGATGATAAGCGTGCTATTACCTACTGAATCTTTACATTTTTGCAATCAAGAAGAAAAGGAAAAAAAGATTATAAGGTTTAATTAACAATAGTTACAGCTAGATGATGCCAGAATTTGTTCCACTGCATACTTATTATTTTCTCCTATGTGCCACCTGGCATTCCAAGAAGTTACAACTTGTGGTCTGTTAATATCATCTATAGCTAAAAAAGAGTTTTCAGATTACTCTTTTTTTTTTTTTTTTTTAATTCAAAGGCACTATTTATGTGTTCTACATGCAAATTACCGCAGTATTTTGGGTACCTCTATCATACAGTTGCTTCAGGAAACATCAGCTCAGGAAACAATTGAGTAAACTAATTTTGAGTCTGCATTTTACAGTATTATGAATTCTCCAGATAGTCACACACAGGATTTGGCAAAGGTAGTTTCCATTTGACAGTTCTGTAAGTCCACCAGACTATCCCAAAGGTACCAATTTATCTCTCCACAGACAGTATGATACAAATTATACAAGTGTGGCACCAATCTTGAATATTCCAGCTCATCTTTGGAGGACTAGAGTGAACACCTGTATTTGGCATAGTAACATTTTGGCTTAATTTTTAAGCATGTTCTGAAGGTCAGGTGCTTTAGCAAAAAAAGTAAACTTCATGATAATATTATAAGCATGTGCTTATGTGATCTTTTAGAATCTGGTGCTACAGGCAAGATCAATGTCGGTGTCAGTTTTTTGGCTTATCAAAATGGAAAGACTAATGAAAGAAAAAAGGAAAGCTGTTTTAATGCAAAGCTATACAAGATGAGAATATATTCTATCAAGAGACTAACTGAAGCAAAAATTTACCGAAGATCACGAGACAGATTCAGATAGTTGCCTCTATTTCAAATTTCTGTGAGAAAAGCAGGTATGGAATCAGACATTTGAAAGGGAAAAAAAAAAAAAGAATGGATAAACCCACTCTGCCGTCACTTTTTTTGTCATAAAATACATTCTCAAAACACACGAATGAATTTATTAATAAAACCACTCCTGCCAGATATAATTTCCCTTTTTCATAAATGCATCCAAGTTAGATACAGGGAAAAAAAGAAAAAAAAGAATTAAACAGAATGTGTCTAAATTTTCCATTTTCCACAAAATTTTCTACCTTTTTGCCTTTTTTTAATCCTAACTGAAATCCTTAAAAGTAATTTAGTGTATTGCTTAGCCTTAGAATAATTTTCTGGTAAAAATACAACAGACCATTCATTTCCTATTTTCACTTACTTCATGTATGTTACTAAAACATAGGCAACACCTCTTTTTGCTTTCCTAAGGCCAGAAGGGGAACCTGCAAATCTGTGAGGATTAATGTTTGGCCTGCTGCCTGAAGAATAACAACTACTTCAGTCAGTCTCAGCACAGAGCTGTTTTGCTAGGTTGCTACATAAAACTAGGCTTTCCTCCAGTTAAACAACAATAATTTGTTTTAGTTTGATAGGTCCTTCTAAATAATGGTGTCATCAGTAAGCATCTGGCTTCTTCCTAGCAGATTAGGCCTCCAATGAGGAAATTGTGTTTATAATTCTAATTTGAAACACAGCACATTAATATGCTGATTCTCATAATGTTTGCCTTAACCTGTTTGGAGAAATTATGACTACAAATATCTTGTACACAACACCTCTAAACTACCAGCTTGTACAAACAACACAAGAGCCGATGCAGTCTCATACAGATGATTAGAACCACTTCAGAGGCAATCATGATTAGTGCTTTGGCTTGGAGCCATATTTTACACATAAACAAAGCATCTGTTTCTGAGTTCCTGTCCCAAGCTAATAGACCCACCTCCACTATTACTAATAAGCCCATTCAAGAGAGCCAGATGGCCTATCTGAAACAGCACTGGCTTTTTCCTGAGCTAGGTAAACCAGAGCCATGGAACCAGAGTTGGCTCCAAATCATATTTCCTTGGGCTCTAGGAGACAGTAAAACGACATGTAAACTGGCTCCACAAAAGAAGAATACAAATGTTGGTACCATCCATTATTTAGAATTGGTGTGAGGCCAACATCTGCCCCTCCAGATGATCCTTTCATGTAGGTACAATGAAGGAAGATGAAAAGTACAGCACATTTCTGCAGGAGTTGGTGCATTGCAATGCAGGTCTGTCACCATTCCTTGTGGGATTTTTTTTGCAGACTTTGCAAATCCCTGCCTGCAGCCAAGCAGTGTTGCTCAGCTGCCCTTGCTGTACATTGTACGTACTTGACAATTGGGTGGTTTTACATATTTAATAAAAATGTCATATTTAATTAGTAGAACTGGGCTTTAAAAAGGATCTTGTGCTCCTTAGGAGCAACTGGAAGTGTTAAGAGTCAAACAGAGTAGCACTTGGCTGGTTCAGTTCTAAGATCTCTTTTCTTTCCTGTGACCCATGTTCTCATTTAACCAGTTCACTTCACCCCAAGAGCAGCAGCAGGTCACATCACTCCTGCAGAAGTAAGGAAGTTTTGCAGAGATAAAGTCCTTTCAGAACAGCTCAGCCACAGAGCTTCTTGTGTGCTACTATCCTGAAGCTACAGACAAAAAAATCCTTTACTTTTGTCTCATGGGGTTACCAGCAGATTTACAAAGATATAAACCTCCCCAAACACAGCTATCTTCCCCCCACCAAGCCATCAGAGACAGAAAAATGAATCACTGTGTAAGGGGAAAAAGCCCTCATGGAAATGTGTTGAAACAACTGAGGCCTGTCACTCCTCTTCATTAAAGGCTGGTTCCTCAGTAGTTATTGAAGCTCTCTGAGATCTCTTGGGATACAGCCAGAATAGAAATGTGTAAAGTATTGTTCTTCATGTATTTTTCCCCATACTGCTAGTCTTGAGAGCTATGCACACAGGACATTCCTTGATTTTAAAGGAAAGCCTTCAAAACCAGTCACATTTTGCAGCCCAGATCATGCATGATCCTGAATCTGTGTCACTGTCCAGACCAGCAGCTAAGAATTCAGTGAGACTTTCCTTCAGAGCATAAAGGATTTAGTGAAAGGTCCATAACAGGTATCATCCTGCTACTGCAAGGATGTCAGCTATTTTCCTTGAAGGGATTGTTTCACTGCAGGTAAGCAGGAATGCAAGACTTGAATTAAAAAAAAAAAATCTTTCTGCATTCCTTGAAAGGTAAGAATGCACTACCATACACATATGGAAAGAATGACACACAAGTTCTGGGTTTTCACACTTCAAATTTTGAATTGCATAACACTAGGCATTTTGTAGGGGAAAAAAAAAAGAGATTTGTGGTTTTTTTTTCCCTCCACTGAGGTGTAGAAAGAAGGGGCTAAGCAGAAAAAGGAAGAGGGAAAGTGTGATCAGAAGCAAAACTGAACCCCTTGTTTTAAGAGGAAAACCAGGTTATTGGTTTGTGCAAAATTCATATAATTAACAATACAAAATGCACAGCACTGATACCAAGCACTGTCTACACTAGGCATTACTGAGAGTGGCATTTTCTTGCAGGCATTTCCAAATTAAGTTATTTGGAATAAATCCTTGGGATTAATTCTACCCTGAGAAAGTTGGTTTCACAGGACAATTGGGAGTGAATCTTAATCCAACAAAACATCACGTGTCCTGAGCAGCTCCTTCCAAAAGGCACTAATGGAATTACCAAAGTTTTTACAGTACTCACAGCTGCAAGCCCACCTCAGTCTCTTTTTTTTTTACTAGGGTAAAAAAAAAAGACCTCTATCATTTTGATAGAGTCTTAAATTCTCTGTACCTTACTGGACAATTAAACTGTGAAAAAGATGCTGCCCTCACACTGCTCTGCCACAGCAACCTGCCTTACCAAAGAGAATTCCCTCACGGTGCCAGTCAGTCTTTGCTTCCTCTGAAACTGATCATGAGGTTTTACCAGTTTCATCACAGCACAGGGATTATCAAGCTAATGAAAACTCTCAAAGTGGTGCCATTTTTCAGAGAAGCCTTCAAACGCTATTTCCACTATTAATCTATTTGAATAAGAGCACACTAGATATATTGTGAAACAGTGTGAAATATGCACTATCGTGCCTTTTAAGTTGAAGGGCTGAGAACTCTGCTAAATACTCCCCAACAAATGTTAATGCACAATTTATTTAATGCCTCGTTTTTGTGTGCTGAATTAGCTCACAAGGCAGCTGAGTGTCCCTTGTGAGCAAGTGCTCCATTTGCACATGTCAAGGATCCTAGTCTATTTAGTCCTATCCCAACTGCTTAATGTCTGAAACAGAAGCATCCACTACATTCTTCTTGATCTAAACAGCTAATTTAATACCCTTGGACAAAAGGGGCCTGGTGTTTTGGTAAGCTCCCATGGGTCTAACTATCACAAAGAAGGGATTGTTGAATACACACACATAAAAAAAAAAAGGAAGAGATAGGAGGCAGGCGGCCTGATCTTTATGACCTACTGATTATTCTATCAATAAGCAGAAGCATAAATCCAGCTCCTGACCTAACAAAATACTATTTTACTTCCCTTTACTCTATATTTTATCTTTTACAGCCAATAAAACATTAAACATTACAATAGGTTATGTTCTCACCAATATTTTCACTAAATGATAATAAATTCCGAGTTGAGCCAAGCAGAGGTTTCGGCAGCAGCCATCCTGACAGCTGTTTGACACTCTCCTGCAATGCACTCTGAATACGCTACCGTCACTAATACCAAGCAAGAAAGCCCATCTGGAAAATCCGACACTGAATTTGAATCAGCCTAATGACCCTCTTAATGATTTAATGGCAAATCTATACACTAATACAAAGCTGAGCTCTGGTATAGTATTTACTAAACCAGTAAAATTCCTTCCCTCACCCTGCCTTTTTGAACAGGCCAAATACCAAAATCAGTATCGGCCTTCTTAGCTGATCTCCCTGAGATCAAGGCTCTAAAGTTGTCCTCTTTCTCCTTCCATACGAGTTAAGAGGGGAAAATTAAAAGAACTGTAGGGGGAAAAAAAAAAAAAAAAGAAGAGAGATGAAGGGACTTCAGAAGGATCAGGCAGGGAGTAGACTAAATCTTTAATCTGCTGCATGGGTAACTACTCCAGCTAGCCTGGCTATATGTGTAAGAAAGACAGAGTGGAAAATGGGTCTGAAAAACTATGCACATTTTATGGTCCATCAGTTTTGGAGAGAATGCCAAAGCATGCAATCATTTTGAACTGGATACAGGAAAAAACCACTCGGAACCACTGGTCAGCAGACTCTGAAAAGACTGAAGATAGGACAAAGAGCATTGGCAGGACAGACATCGCAGGACAGACAAAACAATTCTCCTGTCACAAAACAAACTTTCCCCAAATGTTTCAGTTTAAAGGGTTCACTCAGTCACCAGCTGTTCTCTTTATTCCATTAAACACTGTGTTGTGAACTGTGCATTCTCATCAGATGCCTGATCCCAAGTTTTCAGAGATTCAGTATTGTCCTAGTGCACTGTAAGACCAAGACCTGCACCTCAGACAACTGTCAAAGTACTTGCCCACCTGGAAAAATAAGCTCAGATAGGTAGCCTATGAAAATTGGATAAAAGCTTCAAAACACATTTCTCAGGCAGCATTAGAGCTGAAATAAAATCATTAATGGTCATCGGTCCTAAAGAACTTATCTTGGGAACTGAAAATATTAATGAAAATAGCTCATCACCTGTTGTAGTAGTTTTGCTGTATGAGGAGTTACCTAAGAATACTTTTTTAAATTCAAAAAGAAGGAATTAATCTCTAATTTAAAAGGGAAACTGAGGCACAGATAAACTAAATTACTTAGATAATATCATGCAATAGATGAAGAACAACAGGGAAACTGTAATCAGAGAATTCTGTACCACACAGTGATTTTTTTTTAATTCTATCAACTATTGCCAGGCTAATTAAATAGAGAACAGCATACCTTAGTAAGACTGTTTTAAAGAATGCAGTCATGGCTAGACTGGAAAAATGTAGGAAATGTTAGCTAGCATCTTGTTTGGGAGGGAGAAGAGGACAACTATACTTATAAAATATATTAACTATTGTATTAATCCTGAATCAAGAGTGTTTTCACAACCCAATTCATGCCTATTTATAATTGGTGATGACTCAGATGATCCTCTCAGGACTGTTTTCTAAAACAATGAGATTTTCTAATGGCATAAGAATATGTGATGATGAGGATTAACCTAGAGACAAAGAAAATCTGGAATCAAACAGCCAGGACGTTTACAAGTCCAATGTCTGTGCTGTTTAGGGGAAACTCTGAACAAAGTCAATGGAGCACTGTCCTGGCTGAAGGGCCTGCAACACTTCAAAACCTGGTCAACACCTGATATGAAGAAGCAGTCAAACATTATGAGACTACAGTGAAAGGTATGTAGACCCCTAATTCTCATTGCTAAAAAAGACAGGTCTAGATCTTCAAAGACATTGGAGTGCATAATACTCTGCATTGAAGGCTGAAGATACACACCTGAATTTATAGATGACTCAAGATTCAGGCTGAGCATTTCACTTAACTTGGACAATTCAGGCAGGCTCTTACAGCTTCACAGATGCATCACACCAGGGATCACAGCGTTACTTTCTCATCTCATGGGTTTTGCTTGATAAACAACACGCAACATTCCCTTCTTTCCTTTCTAATATTTAATCAGAGCAAATCAATCTGTATATGTGAATCATCTGCTACTTGCCCAACTTCATATCCTTTTAAAATATATTTCTTACCACGGAATCAAGAGAGGCATTTCTGCAGCTTATTCATCTAACATTAAGGTGCTTTCTGAGCCATGACCTACACTAATCCAAATTATCAGCAACACAATGATTTAAAACAAAATAGAGAAAATTAGATTGCAGCTTCCCTGGTTCTGTGCTGCTGAGTCTGAGCTCAACTCTGGATATTTTTTCAGCCCAACAGTTACCTTACTGGAGTTCATTATTTTGAGCTTTTTGGCTCCTACCCAGTTCCAAATACTTGTTTTAAAACACTGCATTGGCATCGTCACTGATGACAGATAGAGCAGAGTATTTCTGAAATAATTGCACTTCTGGTTTCTCTCCACAATCCTGTTTTCTGTGTATGGCAATAAATGGTGGAGGGAGGAAATAACCGAAAAAGTCAAATCCCACCTTATTAATTTTTTATTTTCTTCTCCATGACACACGTAATATTATACAGCTCATATCCAGGCAGGTTGTGAACTGACAGGCCAACCCTGTTCTCTCAAACTAAAATACACTAGGCCTAGAGAAGGTGAACAGAAAAAGGAAGAAAATTGTCTGATTCACCACATCAAAAATGTAGAACAAGACCTGAACATAACCAGAAAATAAAAAGCAGTTACTGTAGTAAGACTTTTTTTCCATCAAAAAAACGGGCAAAAAAAGTCTGCCACTGTCCTAGTGCTTTTCACCTTGATTTACCTCAAAGATTTACTAAATAAAGTCCTTTAATATAAAATACCTTGTAAATACAAAAACCTTGTAATATTGAGTGCATTTGCAATACACAACTTTGCAAGACACTAGAAAAAAATTCTCCTGTAATCCATCATTTGTAATAATAGCATTATGATGTAGTCCAGAACCACTATGTATTACAATCTTTTTTTCTGCTTTCCTGTATGTAACAGGGAAAAACCTTCCTAAAATGAGGAAGGAAATTCAGAATTAAGAGTTCACAGTAAAACTTAAACACATCTTAAGTGGTCCTAAAACCATTATTTTTTTGAATGGGGAAGAAAAAAACAGAAGTAGGAAAGAATTTAGATCCCCTATTATTAATGTATTTATTGTACAATGCCAACTGTTGCTTTATTGATGTATTTCAGTACATCATTAATATATTTGTAACAAGTTGATTGCAGTACTGTCTCAGAAAAAAAATTTATTATATAATCATAGGAAACCTACGAAGTAATACTAATTTAATATTTTTATTACAAAATCTTTTAAAAAATATATTTCAAAAATACTTACCCATCTTTAGTGCTTTATAAATCTAAAATATTTTATAAAGATTTTTTTTGTTGCATTTAATTGAAAATCAAATAGTACTAAAGCCGCTTCAAAGAAAATTTATTTTTCATGGAACAATTTAAAAACATTTAATAAATCATCTTTTCATAAAATGACCATTTTGAATCAGATAATTTATCCTATTATTTCAATGATAATATTAAAAGCAAACTTTTTAGATAATACTGTGTATGTTTTGAAATACCCACCAGTCCTAAATCTTGTTTTCACCTCACAGTAAACCTTTGCCTGAAAATAAGTAGGTATAAACCAGCCAGAAAAAAGACACTGAGCAGAGGAAAGAAGAATATCGGTCAAATTACTTAGTTACTATTCAATCAGGAATTCACAAGAAATATACTCTGTTCCATAATTAACACACCTGGATTTATTCCTTCCAATCAACCTTCTTAAATAGCAAAATATGATTTTTTTTTCTATTAAGCATTAAACAGGACCTTAAACAAGCCATACTAAAAAAGAATATATTATTTTCTTAAGACACTAAAAAGGCATAAACTGTACATAAACAAAGTCACCTCACATAATCGAACAAAGTCTTTCTGTATTAAAATTTTAAACATTCCCTGGTGTGATCACATTAGTCAGAGTAAGAAAGAAAGGAAGAGTAATACACATGAATAAATGGAAATACCTCCTTTAGAAAAGCTACTTTAATGGCACATGTATTTTATTATCAGTAAAGACAGTGAAAATATAAAAAAATACAATTCCTAGCAATTAAATTCTAAAGTGATAATATGAATGTAGCAAAAGACATGGTGATGTATTTAATTTTCTACAGAGAAAATAAGAATTAGTACCTGTTTTAAATCAGGAAGCAGGAGCTAATTTCAAGATCAGAACCACTTCCTGTTAAAGAAAGGGGAGAAAATTCCTTTACAGTTATTGTCATTATTAATCCACTCTTTGAAAGATTATTTGTAGAAAACGTTTCAGTTTTGAAAATCTTAATACAATTAGAATATAGGAAATCATTTGGGTTGCCTACACCTAAAAGAGAGCAATTATAAAACTTAGTTAAATATTCCAGAAAACATAGCCAATTTCTAGTTACAGAAAAAATACTGGAAGATGAAACTGAATTTTTGACATGAAGGTTTAGAGTCAGGGAATGTAAATGTTTGGAGAGAGCAGGGTTGATAATATAAAGGGAGATACATTAGGAATTTTTGTTTTGTTGTGTTTGGACCGCAGGAACACTTGACGCTTTCTCGGAGCTCCCTCTCGTGAGCAGTTGCTGACAGTGCACGAAAACCATCACCAACGTCAGGACTCGAATAATGGATGAGTTGCAATCTCATATTAAGCTCAGTGTTTCTTAATGCATCATGCCCCAAAGGGCCTCGCACACAGAAATGTTTGGTTCCAAAGATATCCATATACAGTTATCTTCCTCTAGGTTGAACAAGATATAAATAGAAAGACATTCTACTCCCCCAACCAAAACCCAAATTCTGCTTCTCTGGTGCTTCTGAAGAGCTCACAATCCCCCACTGTAGTGAGAAAAAATTACACCTGAGGAACAATCTTTATAAACAGCGTTCAGAGAGCAAGCATTACCCATTTCAAAAGTAAAATACTTTTCTAATATTAATGAAAAAGGTATTTTAAAAGCAAGCACTTGAAGAAAGCTTCCATCTTTCAAGGGCCTTTTCTTTTACCAGGATGTAACCATTGGCTTAAGTTTTGACTGAACTACAGTTTATTTTAATTAATCCATTCTAAATCTGTTTCTTACTTGTAAAACATCTCTGTCTCAATGTACTGCAATAAGAAACTGCTTGCTTTTGTAAGATGTTTAAGTGTAAATTGAGTTACAAATTGCAGAAGTAAGGAATTTTGCACCAAGGAACTAGCACAATCTAGTACAGACCTGACAGCTATTGCAGATTTGCAAGCATTTAGTGACTTTATTGTACTCTGAATTATTCTGTTTAGACTCTTAGACAAATTCCTCTGAAATCTGAGGAGGGGAATTCTGTATAAGGAGCAGTATAACTCACCCTTTTGGAAACTACAGCATGGAAACCACAGCATGGAAACCACCTACAGCCATGCTAGAAACATCATTACTTTCTTAGGTGATTAAGTTGATACTTGCCCAAAGGTACACTTCTTTAGCCTCACATTCCAATGTCTGTCTTTTACACAGCAGGTCTGCTAAGAGACTAGAATAAATCCAATTAAATCCTACTACTGCTATTTGTTGTGTAATCTGGGATAGTTAAAGAAACAGTGCCAATAATGTGCAAAATATTAAAGGGAAACATTTTCTAGTTGGAGTGTTATTGGAATGGAAGAATGGAAACTCCAAAGAGCAAACACAATAAACTAAATTTAGATCTGACCTGGAAAAAACTGAAACTGGAACCTTCTTCACACATTTTTGGGACAGCAGAGATCTGGAGAGGCAAATTTCAAATAATGCTTTTTTTTTTTTCTTTTATTTCTGAAGGTAAATAGATCTTAGACAGAGTAAAAGTCTAAACTATATAATCAGCAACTGAAAGTTTGATTATTTTTTATCATGGACCAGGTGGGGTCCATGTGTTCAATCTGTCCAGGGGAGAATTATTAGTAAACCACTACGACACTGCCAAGCACTATTCTTCAAAGTATTCCTGACTTTCACAGTCCTGGAGACCCAATTTTTGCAATACATTTCCATGTACAGGGACCTACCTTGCATATTAGAGTAAGCCTGCAACCAAATGTCAGGATCAACACCGGAGCTTGCAAAGTTGTTCCTGTTTGGAACATCAGTAAGCCAATAAAAAAAAAAAAGAAAAAAAAGAGAAAGTTAAAAAAAAAAATCATCAGCAATGCCAACAACTAACTTCAATTAGATCTCTAGGAGACTAATTTGCTTTCTAGTATACAGTCAGCAAAAATGGTCCTGGCCTTTGAAATCATGCCGGTTTATTTAACAACGCTTGCTCCCAAGGAAAGGCTGCCTGCAATTTTGAACATCCTGCAGCAGTGAGGCAGAGCACACCAGCCATCAAATTCTAGTTCTTCATTCCACTGACTGGAAAAATGCCTGCTGTTTGATTTCTTTTATAGGGTCACATTTGAGCAGGCAAACTTTATAGAGATGACTTACCTAATTAGATTCAAAGAATGATTTGCTATCTCAGCAATAGTTTTAAAATGTACAAATCTAGACAGAAGCATTTGGTAAACAGGTGTGAATGACACTGCTCCATCAGGCATTAAATTGGAGTTGCCCATGAAAAATTGTATCATTTGTGCATTTAAGTTACCAGTACCTTATCAACTGCAGTGTTTTTACACCAAATATTCCTTGTGGTGTACAGCCACTGGTATTTCAGCAAGATCTCTCACCCTTTTAATAGTAGCATGAAACAAGCTACTCTGTGCTTCTTGTGTCTTTTCTGAAAAGTTGATTTAAGAAGTCTCAAAATTATCTCTGAGGAGCCTATCAGCCTCAGAAAGAGGGCTACAAACCAGGTAATGCTGGCGGGAAAACAGCTGATACTTGCAGGCAGTTTATTTCCAAAGGAACAACAGCTAGAAAAAGACAAAATGCTTTTCTCTTATGACAATATTTATTTAGAGTTGTACCCAAGGCCTCTGTGCTAGGCTGCGGGTGGATCCACAAGCACCCAAAGAGCCCTCAGACTTAACCCTGGCACAAGATGGCTGCTCCACCTCAGCCCTCATGTCTGAGGGCCCAAGTGCAAGCTCACAGCCGGCAAGAAATCTTTGCTCTTTACACCTTTTTCCTAGCATTTGGATATGACTTTCACACAACAGTAGTAGATAACGTTACAATAAGACAAGAAAAGTGCATTTTACCGGGCGAGCTCACTTCACCATATATATAGGTTCTATCTTTTTATCATGTGCCGTACTCTCTGCACAGATAGGTTGTAAGTGAATGTCCACATGCTGTTGTGAGCAATACAATTGGCTACGTTTAAATGTTTACACGCCTAGGCTAAACAGTCATAGAATCATAGAATGGTTTGGGTTGCAATGGACCTTAAAGATCATCTAGTTCCAACCCCCCTGCTTCATTACACTGCCATCTGTTTTCCACCACACAAATAATACCATATAAAGACATTTTTTTACTGTTCTCAAGGCTTCCTTCCCATCAATACAAGAACACCCGCCAAGCTCTCGCTCAGCAGTGAGTCTCCAGTTTCCTTATTCCCACACAGACAGACCTTAACTCTGTTAGCACTGAAAGGTATATATCTCCCGATCAGACCCCCCCATGTAATAACCCATTTTTTATTTTCAACAAAAATGTCTGGTGACCTCAAATTAGTAAATATTTGGGTTAAAAATTAAAGCATAAAGACGGTTTTCTGAAGCATACTGCAAGGAAATCAGTATAAATCCTCTAAAATCAAAGGCATTGTAAGAGTGATCTCATATCACTAGACATATCATAGGGTTGCATATTCAAAATATGAAGATGTAATAAATTAATTGACGGCTATGCGACCATTGCTGCTATTATTAACTATGCTGCAGAAAACATTTTAATTCCATTTTAATCTCCAGATGCTTACACGTTAACTACAACAAAACCTCATTGAGCTTCTGTGTTTGAAAGATTGTATCTAAAATGAAGAAAATTCTCCTTTAAAGTCATTATTTAGCTTTTGGCAAAAATATGTTTTTTGTTTTAGTTTGTTACAGTGTACTCTTAAGGCACATTTAATCACTAGAAGATAATGAGATGGAAACTATAATTGCAATTAATAAGGTTTTTTTAAAAATACTTTTGGTGTAATAATTGAGTTACAGTTTTTATTTAGAATCAAATTTTAAATAGAAGGAGTTACAATTAATATTGTTAAGTTGATAAGTATGAGACCGTAAGAGGATTCAAATATGTCAAAAAGTAAGTGCTTTGAATTAGTAGCAGTCTACAGACATGCTGCTATAATTTCGTAGCAGCATGTTAGACTGCTTTATGGAGCCAGTGATTACAAAGATTGACATTATGGATTTATTTTTTTTTTTTACTGGCAGGTGTCCCACTGGCCCGAGGCCAGCAGCTGTGAGTGTACTGCAGCTTGTGGTTTATACCAGAGTGTAGAAAATGCTGATGCTAACTGGCTGCACATAATTAAGCTGATTGCAGTCTGACAATTTGAACTATGATACAGATATGATACATATATACAATATCTTACAAATTTGATATTCTTACATATTTTATGTACTTTTTTTCTCCTTTAACAGATATGATATCTGCACTTATAAAAACAAGCCTTGTGGAACACTGGGTAAGATTATAAAGAGAAATTTCAGCTTTTATTTGCTGTTTGTTTCCCTGCTTTATACTTGGCTATTAATTTATTGGCTGATTAGATCTTTTTAAGTTTATGCTTTCAAAATGTTTCAGTTTTATAAACATGAATAATAAAGAGTAACCTAGATGTATTTATACTTTGATAGATTACTAGAAGTTTAAATTAAGTGAGCTGCTGATGGGCC
>JAOXNG010000057.1:23611100-23622257 GCA_028566535.1 Scolopax minor | reverse complement strand
TGCAGGGGACAATAGGAGTATTTTCTGGCTTACAGCCAGCTCATAATTCATAGAGTAGCATTATCAGCCAAAGATAATTTTTTTTTTTTTTTTTGATTAATCATCTGCCAGAGCTCGAGAGTTTGTGGCTAATTGTTCCATTCTTGACTGCAGAATGAAGTAAAGAACAATGTGCAGTCCTAAGCCAGGAAGGGAAAACATAAAGCAGACCCCTGAGCACATAATGAGTAGTTCAGGTTAGTTAGGTACTTTGCTCTTCTGTTCACAAAGATGTGGTGAAAATCCACTGCTCCAAGGAACAGGAGGCATAAGTGACAGATGTTAATATCCTACACCATGTGTTCCCAGGTGACTGGACTCATGTTGGACAGCGTGGTTTATGGAATAATAGGTTTGAGCAAGGAAGAAAGGAGAGCAGGATCACATTAGAAGGTTAACTCGGACTTAAGACGTAACTGACTGAGACAGTAGGTGTGCGAGGAATGATGAATGGCCAGCAATATAAAACAGAAACCTTTCATTATAGGTGGATGAAAAATGTTGTTTAAAAGGATATTAGAGAGCAGTTCTTGTGGCTACATCTCTATGCTAGCGATGTAAATTAAAGGTCTGTCGGTACTGGCTTGTGTAAGGTCAAGACTGAAAAACAAAACTCTTGATTGTACCAACCATCATTGTTAGTGCCTTCCCAGCCAAATCGTCACATTTCCTCTGTGAGGATTTTTAATTTTTTTTTAAACTATAAACAAAAAAGAAATATAACATTACAAATGCTAATGTAAAAAACCAAACCCACAGACTACTCCATTTACACATGAACCACAATAGGGTCACTGTCCACGACTCCCTCTCACTCACTTTAATAACAAAATGTCTACAAAAGAACATGGAAAACCAAGATGAAAGATAGATAAATAGAATATATTGAAATTCTGAGAAAAAAACAGTGCATTCTCTGCTTAGGCTTCCTATTTACCTCGTAAATGAAAACTTGGAGGAAAAGGAAACACTTAACAGTGCCAATAAACAGAGCTATTAAAACAATGACTGAAAAGGACAGCAACGTTTAGATTAAAGCTTCAAAAGAAATGCCAAAGTTATGATGACCTAAACATAAATAACCGATGCCTAATACTATTAGATACTTCCGGGGTAAAGAAACAGAGTTGACTGACTGTAGAGAATGAATTAGCACTGACACAGAACAAAAACAGTGACCCAGAGGATAAACGTGTTCTCCTAGAGTCTGAAGTCTCATGTCTATGTAACACTGTAAAAAAAGAACATGCTTGTTTAGCTCAACATCAACACACACATGGGTGAAGGCACTTGAGATTGCTGAGCTTCAAAGTACCAAAGAGACATACACGTATGCAGAGCCTGGCAGCAAATGATAATCCATATATTCAAATGTGAAAGAAAATGTTATCTTGTAGGAGCTAATTATCACAGGGTTTTTTTGGTTGGTTTGTTTGGTTTTTTTTTGGTTTTTTTGGTTTTTTTTAAGTTACTCAGGGAAGTAACACTTTGTCAGCATTGTAACAAATCACACCAAGTTAGTATTTACTAGGGCTAATTTCAAGTGAGTAAGCAAAGGCAGTGAAAACGCTACTGCAGAACATTAATCTGCCAAAAAGTATTCTGAATCACAGGCTACATGTGCATAGATAGCAACAAGAAAAAGGTTGCATCTTGCAAAAGAATTGGGTTCTGTGTGGAAAAATTTTCTTTATAGAACACCTTCTTGTTATATTCTTTTTTTCATGCATCTCCATTGCTACAAACAAGGGAAGCAACATATGATATAATGAGTAATTACATACACAAATAATGCAGAAGAGCATTAAAAGCTGCATTTCAGCAATCATTTTCATGATGTGCAGGGAACGCAACATCCTCTCTCCCATCTCCCCCAATATATGTTTTCTCTGTACGTGGTAATATTTCCAGTATTGAATTCCAGCGCCTCTGTACATACTGGAGTGAACTCCAGTTCTTATCCCACATATGCTATACAATAGAAAGAAAAAACAGAAGATCAATTTGACTTTCCTTTACAAACTGAAGAACAATATAAAGAGCATTCTCCCATCATCAGTTAATTCTCAACAGATGCAATACTAAAAGATTAATATGCGTAACCTTCAGCAGTTATTGCACAGTGTAATGAAGGAATATTTCATATTTATATTCATATCCATAATTATAGAAAACCATGTCCTTTCACAAACACAAACGTATTCACTTTACAATGCATCTGGCATACGGGTGGCTTCTGGAGATGCAAAGGAGTCAGCTGTCCACGTGGTGTGACAGAAGGGCAAGTCACGGGCACTGCTTGGGACAGAACAGAGAGGCCACAGGAAAGTAGGGAGACTCACCACAGGCAGGTTAGCAGAGTTAGTACTGCAGACACTGCTTTGCTAGGACATTTCTAGTCCCATTCAGAAACTGCTCTTGCAACTTTTTAGTGTGTCTTATACTGCATCTTAGTTTGGATCAGGAGTGAGCTACTGAAGCAGCTCTCCCCAACCCTTCCCTATGTTTTGGTTTGCATCATGGAGTGGCCTCAGAGCACATGGACGGGATTCCTTTCTGATGAAACTAAACTGAAAGATGCACTCCCAGACAATATGTAATTCACTCCAGCTGCAATAGGCTTCATGAGACCAGACTAGACCTAATCTAAAGTCAACAAACAGACCAACCCTGAAAGGTATAGCGTGGCTGTCAGATCCTCTGTGTCAAGTGCTCTGCCCTATAGATCACGCCCTTTCATCTGCCTGACTTGGTGAAGTAGACATGCCTTTAGCATTCCAGGCTAGTCTTTATGATCTATTCCAAGTTCGGCTAAGAATAAATTATAAATATGTACTGAGACGTTGGCACAGAGTATCTCAGTGTTAACAGAAACAGATAGTGATACATCTCCAATAGATCTTCTGGCTTGTGAGTGAGGCTGAATTTGTAATTTCCTTCTGTTACACTGTTAGTTTAAGAGAGAACATAGACAGAAAACCTATCCTGCAGGAAAAAATGAAAACTATTCTGCTTCTATGTGATGAACTCACAGTACAAATAAACAGTTTAAACAACACAAAATTTACGACATCATGGCTCAGCACCATTTATACAGTTTTCATCCCTCCTTTAAAATTAAACGACAGCTTCACATCAAGACCCCTGTATTCTGGGGGTCAACACAAAGGTCAACACTCAAAAACAATATTGGCAATTGTAGCAAAATTATAGCCACTCACATATCCATTGTGTCTAGTGGGAAGATGAAATGAAAAATGGCTGTTATGCAAATGTCTATAAACATTCCCTACCTCTTTCAGATAACCAAACGCCAATTTCAGCCACCTAAATCTGAAAGTGATAAATTTACTATCTGCTTTGTGTTTGTGTGTGACAATAAATAACCAGCATGTGCCCTGAGGGCTAGGACTTCACGAATCATTAAACTTGTCACCAGGTGGATGCCTGTCATTAACTAGAGTTTGAGCTGCTAGAAGATATGCGTAAGGACAGAATTTAGACTGTTATGTGTAAGTGATGCTCAGGAAAGAATCAAGTTCTGCAATTTGACCCGTGAAGGGAAAAACCACTGTCTTATACAGATCTCCCAGCAGCCAGGGAAGGTTGACCAGGAAAGCGTGTCTTCTCACAGCACCCTGGGAGACTCCACACAGGGACAAGCACAGACAAATACCTGCAGAAAGAGTTTGGAAGATGAGCAGATGCTACCCAAGCTCTGGAAGGAAATTAAGAGCATCCATATTATTTTGAGAATTTCAGAATGAAATGAGAAATTGTCTTCAGTTTGCTGTACAGAAGAGACAACCATGGAACAGAGTCAAAAAGATACTGAAAGACACTTCCTATGTGATGTGAAAACTGGGTTTAAATCCCATCCATTAGGGTTCAAAACAAACCACTTAGTTAACTCTGTGAAACCTAAAATTTATTGTAGAGAAATGTTTTAAAGACTTTTCTACAGTCACAAGAAGAGGAAATACAGTTGAAATGTGATGTAAAATGTGTACATTTTCCCTATAGAGATAATAAATAAATTGTTATTTTCTTCATTATTATTTGCATGTGTTAGGGTAATATATGCAACTGCAGTCATACCTGCAAAGTAGACCTGAAAACTTTTGCACATGAATAATGAGCCATCTCTAAGTAGAGTCACAGTCAATTAAACCATATGATCAACATCCATTTATACTATACAACACAGCACAGCATGATAGAAACAAAATGGATTTTGCTGCCTTTTAATCTGTATGTACTGGAAACATCAAGACGAGTAGGGCAATAGCATTGTGGTTTTTTTAAATGTAAGAATTACAGAGGCAGGAGTGCTGAAATGGCTTTTCTTATACAAGTATTTCCTATCTTAGTCAGTGAAGATAAAATTCTCTTTACTATGACCTTTGCATTGTCTTTGTTCCATTTGCATCACATAATTCCTTAATCTTTTCTCTATCAGCCCGATGCCCACCTCACCTGCCAGTAGAGCAGTGAGAGACTGATGTGAGTCCAGTTTCCATATAACAAGGATCACTCACTGATAAACGACAGCTCGTTCAACATGCCCTACCTGACCCACTCAGGACTTCTTTGCTGTAATTCTTACCCAGTAGCCTCCGCTCTCTCTTCCAGGAGCCAAATTGCTTTGAAAGCAATTTTTCAGCCTGTTAAAACATGACCTATGAACCTCCAGTTACAGTTCCCAAATGGTTAGGCAATGCTGGAACCCTTGCTATATAGATAAGATCCATCAGCTCCAGTAGCACAGCGTATGTACAGTCGCGTGGAGCCATTTCTTCCAGATTCCTTGCTTTTTAAAGCAATTTCTGCAATGCATGAGCTGAGTGATAAAGTTGAATGTGGAAAGACACTTCAGGCTCCACCATCAGCCCTGATATTTATAGTCAGCCCTTAGTAAGCACAAATGACTCTGACTTCAACACTGACGCCACCTCTTTATCAGCTTAAATACTTGAAGATACTCAGACTAAGGAGTTTCTATTATATTAGTACAAATCTCAAATATTACGCCTAAATTACCACCACCTGCTAATTGACAAGAGCCTAATTTCTCCTCCTCCATGTGTGAGACTTCAGACCTTTCATGTCTCAACAGTGACAATCTGACAGTTTTAAGCTGACATCATAAAACACTGACACAGTGAATGTGCCAATTTCAAGATGACTGCCATGAAAACATAAACTGTTTGACATTTAATAAGCTTGTGTTTTCATAGAAATACAATGTGTTATAGCTGGTTTGTTTCCAAGAAAACACATGGTTAGAAATGAAATGGAATTACTTTTCTTAACTCTAAGCACATCAATAAATAATCATCTGCGAAAAAAGCTAAAAATCAAGAGGTTAAGGATTCATATTTATATTAAATACCCAATGAAGAGTTGTCAAATACAACAGCTAGTAGACTTATTTCTACCTCTTTTAAATTTTGGAATAAAGATGGGTTTGGAAATTCATTTAAAAGCAGCAAAGGACACCAGTGCTGCATTTGATAACACAAAATAAAGAGAGCTAACACACATGGACAGGGTGGTTTGGGAGAACTGTATTACCCTATTGGCAAATAGCCTGATAACATCCTAGTTTCTTTCCTTACTGAAGTTAATACCTGCATAATAGAGTGAAAACCAACTCAATACGGTGTGCTGCACCACTATGGGCATAAAGGAGAAGCCATACCACTTTGCAATGAACAGGATCTTCTGGCCCTAAAAACAAGGGGTTTCTACTAAAACCAAGTTTTTCTACTAATTCCACAATGTACACAACTTTCCTTTCTTCTTTATGCCACTGAACCTGTCTTTGATCATCTCTTTTCTCTCACGAGGAAGTCTCAGGAGGAAAATCAAGACTGCAACAATTAAAGAAGTGAAGGCTTCACGTAGCAAAGAAAAATATCTTTTAATGAATATGATATGTAGTCCAGAGTATGGATGGCGTCAGGTTTAAATCAGTAGTTGCTGTTACATACAGATTTCTACAGGATGTAGCCTAGAAGTGCTTTTTTGAAACAGGCTGAGCGCTTTTGCTCTAATCTTGTATTCGGGGCATGCTAAGCTGATGCATTTAGGTACTGGTGTGATGAGTTATGATCTCACTGGAAGGAAACACAAGTTTAAGAGCTTTAATGGATCAAATAAAAATTTACCATTGCTTAGTTCCTGTTGCCATTCCTTTATACATAATTTGACCACCTACTTTAGCTGTAGCTTTTGCTTCTCTTCTCACTTAATAGGTGCAAATGTATGGAATCAGCACACAACTTCTAGCTAAAGAGTAACTACATCCTTTCCTCTTTCTTTTTGCTTCTCCTTTCCTTTTCCTTCTGCCTTGCTAAAGCTTTAGGAATAACAATAATCATAATAGAAATATAACCTCAAAACTATTTGGAAGCACATGTGTAGAAAACAGAAAAAAACCCATGAAAGGCATTGCCAAATTAACCATGTTCAGTGATCGCAAACTGGAAAACAACAGAAGCTAACAGCAGAAAAGACTAACTTGAAAACTAAAACTACTGAAATAATTAAAAACTTTTCCTGGATTTATTATACAGCGATGAACTAACCTAATAAAGGGAAAGGTTATTTTTGGCTATGTCACTCAGAGCTAGCTTACTGAATTAATTTTTTTTTTGGGCTTTGGGCAAATTATATTTGCACTTTGGTAATTCATCTATTTAGAAACAGAGCCATGTTTTAATGACAAGTGCCTACAAGAAAGATTTTGCGTGGGGATCAGCAAAAGGACAGGAGGAAGGGGAAGAGGGAGAACAGAACGATGCAGGTACTACACACTTTTGTAGTGGATAAAAGTCTCTCAACAGTTGCCCTAATGCCACCAGCGGGAGGGGTCCATGTCAAACTAATACTTACTTATTCAATTTATAACTGCTGAATAGACCTGTTGGCTACCAAGTTGGAGTTGGAGTGAAGTACCATGGAGGCTTGCTATGCCAGAGCTATTGAGTCATTTTATATATGCAAACCAAATCTGACATTTTATATATGCAAACCAAATATACTGAACAGCATATACTCACCCACAATATATTTGAAATAGATACATAGATAGTATTTTGTTGCTTATTCAGAACATAAAGTAAAATGTCAATCACATTTATATGCTTAGCTTTGTGATTTCAAGACCAGCAACTCAATACCTTGAGTCAAGAAAATAAGTAGCTACATATAAGCCTTCTTGGTTTTGCACTTACCAGAACACAACCCCACTTTTAGGCTGGACACAAGCTCTAACCCCAGAGTGAGGAAAGCAGCCTCTGTGCAGAACAAATGACAGGCTCCTACCTGGAGTGACTATCACACAACCTCCTGGCCAATGTCAGTGAAAAGCTGCAAATTAACATGCAGTAAGGGGCATTTTCTTGGCAAACTGGGAGTGCCAGGTATAAGTTTCTCAAAGAATATTGGTAAGTTTGTAAACTATTTGTCCCAAGTCCAGGTTCTCTGTGACTCTTTTCTAAAGTTCCCTGTGAGAAGTGGCTGGGAATTTTTGTTGACGATATTGTTTGCTTGTTAAAGATACATATTCCAGAGGAATATACATCACCGCTTCATCAAGGACAGGATTTTACACTAAAATCTACTCTCAGAACAGCTGGTGGTGAAGACATGTTAACAGCATGTGGGAATTTAAGGTTGAAGTACCTGAACTACCTTGTTTCTAGGCCAGCGCTTAAAGTCATGTCACTATCATCCCACGTGAAGGACTACTCACCCTGTACTGAGTTAACAAAGGGTTTTCTTACCTTCTTCCTGAAAATTGCAGAACAAAACCTGAGACTATTTCAATGAAGTACTTTTTGAAAAACCAAAAGATCTGTTTAACAGGAAAATTATTTTTAGTGAGTCTTTAGTACCCTTATGTCCTTAATGGCATGTAAAATCATCTTTTAGAATGATCCCATTACTTCCACTTTTACTTCAAGGACCATAACTCTGGAGTAAGCCAGCAATATAGAGAGGGAAAAGGAAAGACGGGTCAGAGTGAAAGAAATGTTAAGAGTTTAAACAGGAAACTTGCCTTATCTGTAAAAGCTGTCTTTGCAGCGAGCAAGTATCACACCTACATATCAGTTAGGTAACAGTAACAAAGATAAGGAAACAGTTCTTCAGACAAACATTGGTGGGAAGGATGGTTATCAACTGATGACTATATCTAAGAGGAAATCACTAAATGGCTTTGGTCATATACTGGCTTTCTGAAACCAGAGGTTTCCCTACTCATGTTGCATAGAGATTAAGTAAAGCCTAATTTGAATTTCCAGAAAAATGCAAGAATACCACCACTGCTGTGAACTGTTTTTTTGATGTTGGTGGTAAACACTTCGGAAAAAAAAAAGAAAAAAAGAGGAAATTGCTTTGAGGGTGTGCCTAGTCTTTTGTTCAGCAAGTCACACTGGTACAGCTCGCAACCGATAGTTTACGGTAACCTTAAACAAGAACCTACCATACACACAGGGGAAGATAAGCCAGATAGCAAGGCCTCACAACAACCTTAGTTTGTGCAGCAAAGCCATCACCCTCTTTGTCAAGGCTTCCTGTTTAATTTACTGCTTATATTTTTTTACAATAACTCATTGGAGATTAAGTTCTATTTTGATTCAAATCAAGGGTTTTACCATTAATAGCAGTAAGGTTAAGACAAGAAGCTTCCTGAAGTCCCAGCTGCAATCCCTTAAAACAGTAACTTCTGCTTAGGTGAATCTAGTCCTTTGAATCCAAAACCAGACAATACAGTAGTTTAAGGTGAGGTGACTGTGTTGGAGTTAGAGACCAAATCTAAGTTCTACAACTCTAGTGTCTTATAATAGCAAGAGCTAAAGTAGCAAAGGATATTCACAGTGCAATTCCAAGGTATTCAGACTGGAGGATATAATTTTGGCACTTATTAATACTGAATCTTTCCCTCTCTGTCTTCTGTCTCTCTCTCTTTATAAAACATGTTTAGAAAAAAGTTATTTCAGTGTTGTGATGCTTATTTTAAGGTGTGTCAAATCATGTGTATGTTTTTATAGTGCACATACAGTTGATTGAAAGGAAATCATTATGGCATATCAGGAAAATTGTGTTCTTTTGTCACATCATGAAAGCACTATATTTCTTCTCCTGTTTTAAATTGAAACCCAACTTCTAAAATACAACAGGAAATTAAGTAACTCCCTTATACTAAAATAACACCAGGCAACATGTTTTCTGAGTCTTTCAGTTTACGAAGAATTTTGCATAAGCAATTTGTATGTGAGCATAGTTTAGGTAAGCAGATGACCATCTTCCCACACCTCATCCAAATTACAAACACAAATGCAGATGGCATTTATGTACTCAGAAACTCAAACTGAAACATTTGTCACTATCTTTTGATCCATATAAACCCCAAGAATCACCTGTACTCCCACTTAACTGTAACTCCTGCTTTAACTATAACTTCTATCTGGCAAAATTTCTGCAAAGCCGTCTGCATTGTTCTCTCTGCCTGCTCCCCCTTCCCCCCCCTTCATTAACCAGTATACACAAAGATACAGCATTTTGTTGATATACCTCAAAACTATTCAGCTGTTATGAAGAAAGAAAAATACAGTGAAATTTTTAAAATTCTGCATCCCAAATTCCATGGGTACTGTGTTTAATTTTGGGCTAATCTGTTTCTGTTCCTACTTTTCAACCACAAGTTTTAGTTCTTCAGACTGACCCACACTGTTTCTAAGGTGAGCATTAACTACTGTACTCCATCATGTTAGGAGATGTAGTGGGAGAAAAGCTCTAACCAGCAAAACTGTTTTTAAAACCAGAGCGTTACAAATATCATCACCATTTGGTCATAAGTTTAAGAACAAGCTATTTGGTATGAGTTAGAGTGACTGCCTGACCTGCCATAAGGAGCTGCCTTATATCTTGTCTTCATGAAACTGTGTTCCTGGCTGGGGTCAACATTTAAATAATTCCAGGTTGATGTTCTCAGAAAAAGGCTTAAAAACTTCCAATATTTTTACAGTCTTAATAAGGTTAGCCATCAACATACATTAAAAAGCCCTTTTCAGGTTCAATAGCTGTTTCAGAATGGCAACTGCATAAGTCTTGCAATGCACTGTCAAATAAATGAGCCTATTAGCAATGATGGAATCAGTCCTTGGTTTCAAAATTCAGATAATAAAAATGTGCTTTTTTTGGTTCAGATACCAACCTTGGAGAAGCCCATATGACTTAGCCTGCTTTAGAATCATTAGAATTCAGCCCTACTACAACAAAACTGCAGTATTGTTATAAGAAACAATATAATGAAGTGAAATGAATGTGAGCAGAAAGCTCTAAGGACAGATTCTTCTCAGTGTGTGAAAAAAGGGAGCAGTGATATGTCCATAGGAATAAACCATCTAATTCAGGAAATCACTTTAACTTCTTATCTTCGAAGAAATGCGTAACCAGGCCTAAAGATCACATTTAATACTAATTTTCATCCCAAAACTTTGCTGTACTGGGTAGCAATCCATTCACAGAGACAAAGACTCAGATGACTTCAAATCAAACTGACAGCCTTGCACGAGTCATGTTTAGTAAGTACAATTACCTCTTAGGAAACTATTGCAGAAGACGTAGTCAAAAGGCTCCAAGTGTACTGGTTTCCCTCTGTAGGTATAGTCGAGCTGTCGAGACTCAGACTGTTCAGAGTCAAAATATGCAACCCACACACTAAAGAAGAAAGCCGTGAGCAGTAACACTTCCTATTTTTTCTCACGTTGTTTGCATTGAAAAACACCCAGAATGCAAAGGCAGATTTGGACAAGTCTCATCTGTCACTTTTCTGTTGGCTAAGCCTCTTAAAAACTGAAAAAAAACCCCACCAAACTTAGTAACTTTGCCAAGAGTAACTTCTACTGCTCTCAGCATTGGATTAAAGATTTAGAGTGGAGAGTATCAAATACTTTGAAGCTTACCCTCCAGGAAGGGTAGAGGTTCTTTAAGAAGGAACTTTTAGAGGAGCAGGAGTGGGCCCTCTTTCTGTTTGGAAAGACCAGCCATCGGGAAGAAGACCATCCTGGCTGAACAGAGAGCTCCAGCTGGAACTCAGCAAAACAG
>JAOXNG010000057.1:23522641-23533412 GCA_028566535.1 Scolopax minor | reverse complement strand
GGAGCCAACTGTGGCAACCTTGGCTCTTACTTTGCCTCCGTGGTGTCAGGAGGTGGCTCCTTTGTGCAGCAGGAGCTTTGGTGCACGTGCAGCAAACTGAGAGAAAGGAGAAATGCCCCCACACTACCCTTCCTGCTTCCATCTTGGCAGCAGAGGAAGCAAACAAGCCGTCTCTCTCTGTTCCCTGCTGCTTCTGCTGGTCTTTCCCTCAGTTTACTCTGTCTCTGCTGTGGCCCTTGCTGGATTTTTCTTTCGTGCTCTTTCCTTACCTGTTTGATCTCAGCTGCCCCCCAGCAGCGCAAGTGCTCCTTGGCTTACATGGGATTTCTGTTTCCTCTGTGTTGGTGGCTCAGACTGTGAGAACAAGGAGGGGGGCGTTCAGACCTGGCTTTTTGGGGTCTCAGTCCAGTTGACCTCCTAAGGCCCCTTCCAGCCTCCATTATTCTGAGATTTGGAGGCCCTGGCTCACTGCTGACATTGTCCAAGCCTGGGAGAGCACTAACCCTTTGACCCATGAGGAGTTTTTAAGGAAATAGTGATAACTTACATGGTTAACAATTTGCTGCCTGACTTTTGTGTGGGGTGACAGAGCAGATGCTCTGTGGGAACCCTGCGTGCTGCACAGGTCCATGCAGCAAAGCTGCAAGCACCAGCCTCTCAGACCCTCCCCACTCATGGGTGAAATGGCGAGAGCATGTTTGATTAGCTCTGCTCACCAACCATGCCAGCCTGCACCAGGAGAAACCTGTGCAGCCGTGACTCAGACTCCAATGATTACTTGACCCAAAGAAAGGCTTGATGATGCACTGAGCCTGGGACACACCAGCAGTGATTATAAAGTGATTCACTGCTTGTGCTCTGCCATTCAAAACATCTTCTGTATTGCACAGGCAGGACCATTCATGGGAGCTGCAATAAGGAAGTGATATTTGCACCTTTAGCTGCCACCTTCTCACCAAACCTTCAGCCACTGCCTCTGGCGTGGAGCTTGTCTCCCTCTGGTCATGGTGACGTGAGAGAGGTTTGCTGGCAGGGAGCAGCTCCCTGATGCTGCCATGTGACTACAGCCAGGCACCTCCCCATCCCATTTTCTTACTCTGGACTCTGCTTTTGCCAGCATTTTGTGTAGACTATGCCTTTTGATAACTCAAATAAGTAGTTTATTGCAATTCAGGCTTCAGGAGTGAAACGTCACTGGCTGAGAGGGAGCAAGTATTGGTCTTGACAGTTTGGATGCTGCTTCCTTTCTCAAAGATGACTTTTTTGACAGCACCAGAAAGCTTTGTCTGTTTTCACACTCTAAGATATGACAGGGACTCAGAATGCAGGGTAAGACAGACCATGCCAGGTCTGTGTTTTTGTCTACACAAGCTTACGGTCTCTTTGAATTTATAAACTAGCAGAGGAAAAGATGCTGGGGAAAAGGAGGGTAAAGAGTATCTCAAATGCTTGTGATAGGTATGCTTTCCACAGCTAAACCCTCATGTATTCAAGAGGAACCACAAAGCCTTTGTTAAGGTATACATCCCATGCTTAATTGAGAAATGATTCTTAATAAGTCCTGGAGAGCTACAGGTCTCTCTATCTCTCAAATGGGAAACAATCATATCTCACGGCAACTCATTACGTATTCTTTTTGTACCATGAGTTGTTCTAAAACCGTGAAATTAGTTCTGGCAGAGTGTACAGAGAAACACCCATGAGATGAGACTGAACGAGTTATGTAAGGTTTCCACACATTCTTCTTCAGTGTTAACTCTGCATGTCTAGAAGTCAGCATTTCCAGATGAAGAAATTAATGTAGTGTATAAAGTAAATTCATGTAATACATAAAGTAAATATATGTAGTATATAAAGGGAACATGGCTTTTTTTCTTCTCTAACATGCTGTATAATCTCTGTATTTACATTCGGCAAAGAAACCTCCTTTCTCCATTGTTTCTTTAGATGCTTAGATAGTTATCATAAGATATGACTTATCAAATAAAGAACTTACACAGAATGTATAACTTGAGTATACTTGAGCTGGAACTGCCTCTGCTGATGAGTAAATTGACCCTTCTCTGTGGTATAATGAAAACTTTTCAAAATGTATGAGATCCATTAGTATATGTAATGGCATATAACAACACAACTGCCAGAAAGCAACTGAATGACTAAACCAACAAGCCTGCTTGTGGACGCAGTATGGTCTGTAAAAAAGCACCTATTATAAACTCAACCTCCTTGAATTGCAGGTAGACTCAATTGCTCAGAGTATGAAAAAAAAATAAACACATGAAACTTTCAGGGAAAGTTTCAATTCATTAAATTCATGTTGAAAAGATTTTGTGTGAAAACCTCACTGCTTGCTAGGCCTTTAGGAGTGCAATCTACTGACTGAACAGCTTTTGCAGAGTTGCTAAGAACAGTCTAGTTCTTTAGAAATGCAGTTCCTTTTTACTCTTTGCATTTTAACATGAAATTCAAATTCTTTGACAAAAAAATAGTGGAATTAAAAAAAAAAACCTCCAACATAGAACAGAAGTAATATCTTAGCTAGATTCAGTAGCTTTGGTAAATTGAAGGAATAAATTTTCATTATACAGTAGAAGGTGAACACTGTGTTTGAAAAAACCTTCCACATCTTACACACATCTCAACGTCTGAAACGTTTTAAGTTGTGAGGATAGCAATCTTCTCATTTAAGGCCATGTGAAGTTAATGAAAGAAGAACAGAAGATTTGATTTTTAATGTCTAACTATCTTCTGTTGACATACTTTGCTATATACATAATGAACAACAAAAGTCAGAGGCTTCCTGTTAACTGATGGGTGTTGAAGTTCTGGAAGTTATACAAATTGCAAGAAGAAAAAGTCTTATTGGCTTGTTATAAAACTGAATTAGGCCATTAAAAGAGGAAACAATTTTAGCTGCTTAAATATTTCTTAAAGCAAATGGGACCCCAGAGTTTAGCAAAACTGTAGTACTGTTTCCAAACATCTTATTTTCCTCTCTTTAAACATTCTGGAAAATTGCTCTGAATATGATGCCAAATGTAAAACTGAAAAACACAAAGGATATTAAGACTATCTGAATTACAGATGTCTCTAAAGAGTAATGGCATAAAGATGTGAAGCAGACTGACCTTAAATGTCCTTACCCTCAACCTGTTTAAAGGTCTTGTGTTTGTTTCTTATAGTTTACTTTTATGCTTGGGCTGACTAAAAATGATGAAACCATGCACAGAAATCTTATAAAAATAATTTAAAATTGCTCCTTCATGCAGCTGAGCCCACTGCATGTGTTACAAATAGGGAAGATTTCTAAAACCCTTGCCAACTTTCCTCTACAGAAGTACAGCGTTTGAGAGAAATAGGTGACCAACAGACACATACAAATCAATACCCTCAGTGAAATTGTTGCAACATGTCAGCATCTTTCCCCAGCCATTAAAATTTAAAGAACCATTAACTGATGGCTGATAAAAAAAGAAACCAAAAACCCTACTACAACAAACACTTCTGTTGATAAAAAAAGAAAGACAGAAAATCTTTCAAGATGTCCTTCCTTGTTTACTACTGTGGACACTTGCCATATGAGAGGGTATAAGGAGTTAAGGCAGATAAAGACTTCCAATGGTGTAATTCAGCTCGAAAGTTACAAAAGAAGAAAACACTCCATAGCTCTGGCAGCTATTGCATGCTACCTTTATAAAATTCCTGGTATTCCATTGCCTGCTTCCCTGAACAATGTTTGTTTAATGAAACAAGGTTAGTTAGGTCAAGGTTAGTAGAAAACCAAGGTAATTGGTTTTCATTGTTTTAATAGCAGTAAAGTATAAAAATTTGTCTTTACAATTACATCACTTCATCATTCTCTCTTCCTCTATCCATTCCAGAGGAGACCAATACAATGTACTTCTGAATGCAGTAACGTGCATTGTTAGAAGTTTACCACCTTTTTTCTCCAACCTATACCTAAAGGACTTGATGCTTCACAATACTTTTCAGTATGCCAACAAAACCATGCAAGAACAGAAATTCAACCTCTGCCCTTTAAACCTCTAGGAGTGGAAAGGAAGCCATGCACTACTATAGCTGACTCACTTCAGTAAGATTTTTTTGTGATTTGATCCTTCGTTCCAACTGACTGAATGGAGACTACAGCTCTTAATGCACAGTATGCATGAGTGAGTGCATGGCACAGACAGTTCTACCTCAAACTGAGAGAGGACAACATAGGATATGACCCTCTTAAAAACTGGTCTGAGTCCTTAGGAATCTATTCTGCTGCTCTGGAACACCCCTGGTTCCATTTGCTCTCATTACTAAGGGGCCACAGGATGTCTTGCACTTTCCTCAGTGCAGCTTTCATATTGGTAAAACTAAAGAGTCAAACTTTCCAACAATTTAGGAAAACATGCGGCTTAAACTGATCTCTAATTGCAAAATGTAAATCTCTAATTGCAGTTGTAAAACTGACCAACAACCCCCTTGTCTCCCTATCATTTGAGTTTCTCTGTGAATTTTTGTCTATGTGGGTATTTTGGGAAGAGGTGGGAGCAGGATGAGACTACTTGCAGTCAAATAAATGGTTTTGGCAGAAAAAACTTTTTTTGTGAAACCAAGATATGGCTTGAATTGTGATTTCATCCAAATTATGATTAATTCAACACATTCTAGAACCTAACATGCAAGTGAGGCTGTCTTCCAGTTTACGAGATTCAGACCTCTGGATTTATCCCAATACAGCTAAACTCCACCTCCCACAGCCAAGGGAACACCCGCCACCACACGAATGACTTCATTGCTCAGAGTTACGCTCACAACCACTCAAAGGTATCTCACTCTGAAAGCCAGCAAGAGGATTCCAATGGTAAATGACCAGCTGCTTGTTAGCCCAATCCAACATCCAGTATTGCAGCTTATCAAAGTAAATGCAGACCATTCCCTGTTAAAACAACAGCAACAAAAAAAACAACCAACAACCCCAAAACCTCAAAAAAACCTGTGTAATATTAAATTAGACAAGGAAGCAACTTGGGAAGTAGGAGGTATAAAAATTCTATATTCCATATGATTTCCACCTTTTTATGGTTGAAGGCACCTTCTAATACTGAGAGTGGAAAGCAGCCTGATTTATCTACCTTCACTTGCACAAGTATTGCAACTATGACCTTTATGCCTCATTTCTAAAGAGCCTGGGCTACAGCCAATGCATCTTTGATACGTATTTTGGTTTGTGAAATATTGCTTGGAATGCTTCCTTTTTTCTTAGAAAAGTCAAAGCTGTCAGAATTTTAAGTTTTCTGCTCTTTTTTTCTCTAAAAAGGCACTTAAGGAAACACCAATCATCAAATTGAAAATAATGCCTAACTCATTGTATGTTTTAAGAACTTCATCTTCCCTAATCAAAATAATGCAAATGTCCTGAAGCAACACACAGGCCTGTGCACGTTAACAGGCTATTTTCACATGGCAATTTCAATTAATGAAAAATTAAGAAATGTGCAAAATAAATTCTCTAAACCCAATCATTTTTACAAGCAATTTAATTATACTTTTACGGTGATGGCAAAAGGTCAATCACCATACCATTGTTGTAGACCTCGGTACTCAGAGTTTTCAACAAAATGATGACTAGGATTTCTGAATTGGGCAAAATCATTCTTCTACGCTAAATTCTGGAGTTATATCTTAAAGAGTTGAAGAGTTTTGACTGAAATTAAAAAAATTAAAGCAAGCAAAAAAAATTGGAAAAACACCTCTCTATTTGTACTGCTTTCAGCAAGGTGAGAAGTAACTAAGATCACTGCTTCTCTAATGGAAAATATCAACTGACTAATTAGAGCAATGCTCTTTCTGCATTGCTTGCAATAACAGAAGAGCAACACTACCATGGCAAGGCAGAATATTAGAACTTCAGCATTATTATATGTGGCCCTATTTCTCAATAAACCAAACAAGACAATTTTCAGGTTTAAGAGAAATGTATCACTAAAATTCAGTAAAATCAATTTATTCTGTATTTCTATAAAAAAAACCCCTCAACATATTAAACCTAGTGCCTAAGAATGTTGGTTATATTTCAACATGCAGCATGAATTCTGCTAATTTTACCTCTCTCATTTAATATTCCCTTTCCTGCTACTGGATTTAACTAAAACTATGAGAGCTGTATGTGTTTATCATAGTGTCTTACCACTGCATTTCAGAAAATGCAAATGTATGAAAAAAAATTCAATAAATAAAGAAAAAAATGTACTTAAGTCAATACTGACTTAACCTACTTGCTAATACTAAAAAAGGCACATTTTGAGATTATTTTTGAAACCAGATACTTAAATGAAAAATCATCCATTCCTCCTGCATTCTACTTGCGGTTCCATGATTTAATCAGGCGAGGAGCTGTCATCTATTACATGTTTCTTGCAGAAAGCAGCAGGGTGAGAGCTGGTCAGCTTTCTGTTTCCTCCTAGATGCAAGACTGTGGTTAGGGTCTGATCTGAATTCCATCACTAAAGTTGCAAGCCTCTTAAGATCGTTGCTGTGATGGAGGCCCTAACTTCATGAATAAAAAGCATTCAGAAGAAAGACTACTGCAGTTGAGAGAGTACAGTTTCGAGTCCAGTCTGTCCTTTTTCTCTTCAGGCTTGTATATGTATTAAATATTTTTAGGTACGTGCTCTCACTCTCCTAATCCTTTCTCAAGACACCCATGACATCTACTAAAGGGCAGCAAACACTGCAGGCTTCTAAATTCTGCTGTGTAGGTCATAATCTTGTACCTAAATATATTAGTGGTTTCACACTTTACTTTTCTACTTCCAAAATTTCCCCTTGTTTAGGGGCATAAGATTCTTTCTTTCCTTCTTTCTTCCCCCTCCCCCCACTTTTTAAAGAATCTCTAGCATATAGTTCTACATTGTATAGTTGCATAGTTCTGTATCTCTATGAAATGTGCCCCTAAGTTATGTGTTCTCTTATGGTCCTTAAAGAGTTTCCCAGCTGTGGCAATATCAGAGGTTTAGTTGACTAATAAATACTTCAGGAATTTACTTTGGATGTTGATGATCCTTTCATTAAACTGGAATACAGAATATAGATTGCATTCCTCCTTATGAAAAAATACCTTCTGGATGTATTTTCCCTAGAGACTTAGACACAGTACACAAAAATCTTACTCTTCAGTTATAAAGTTAATTACAAGAAATGTATTCTGACATGAAGAAGTTCCCAAGACTTATTCAGAAAACTACTTTTCTCTTCTTTATAGGAAGTCAGAAGAAGCCTGACAGCAATCTAATCAAAACATGCAAATGAGGTCAACTTTCTTGAAGGGTTGTAGGATTTCTCCAGAGAAATTTACAGAATGTCCTGGCACAGACGCATTTTCTTAAGTCACTGACTTTGTCTTCTATGATTCTATACCATTCTATAAGGCCTCCTTGTCAGTTTCTACTCTCTGCTGGGCACAGATGCCCCAGCTGGGGAGACACTTCATTTTTAATTTAATTCTGAACACCTCAAAGGATGGCGAGCTTCAGGAGGAAACAGAATTACAGAATTTTCCATTTAGCCTTCATGATATCTGATAAATAATAATTTATTCAACACCCAAACTTAAGTGACTTCACTTTACTTAACGCTGAATTTAAAGCTATGTGTTTTCTTCCACTGCTGATTACACTCTATTGCAGTTCACATTGAAGCTGACTTCACATGCAGACTGAGATAAGAATAAAATAAATTCTCCTTATTTTCTTGATTCTGTTCCTTCTCTTAGCTGTCTGTACCATCTTTTTGCATGCCATTTGGTGAGAGAATGATGAGCTGAAGAAGCTGTTAAGATCCAAGTGTGTGTGTAATGAGAGTTAAGCCATTTTTATAGAAGCCAGATTAATTTGGCTGAGAATTAGAATGAGCATTTGGGAAACCCCACCTAACAACCAAAGGAGGAAGTTTTGTCAATACAAGCAAACACCACCAGCATCCTGCCTTTGCAGAAGTTTATACCAGTGATATGTTAACGTGGAAGATGAAAAACACTTCAGGTTCTTTTCAGCACTGTAAAAGCACACACTTCCATGGATTATACAGATAAATTTGCATGTCATATCAAATCACTGTATTTTGGTTTCCCACAGTTTGACAAAGTGCATTAACATATTATAGTCTTCCTGGAGCTTACATTTATGGTAAACTATCTGATAAACTTCTAATTTTCTCATATTATATACAGCTTCCTGCTTATCATGTCTCTACTGAAATTGCTAATGTGGAACTTCGGCACCCAGCAATTTGTACAAAACCACACATAAGCATTTCTCTACAAATAGACCATATTGCACTTAACGCTACCACAGAGCTTGGGGCCTTCGATTAAGAAAAACACTAAAGGGACTTCAGCACAAGTGAAACAACGTGTTGTTTCCCAATTTACCAACTTACCAATGTGAAGGGGCTGAGATTTTCAGAAAGGCATGTAAGTACTGCCATTCCTACGAAATGGTGACTGATTAAACACACAAACAAAAACATGCCTGTTTGGAAAAGAGACTGAATGCTCAAGGCACAGGATTCATGAGTGGCATAGAAAAGGCCCTAATCCAGTGATTAATTATTTACACAAAGAGCTGCACTGAGGCAGCCTGAGAGGGCTCTAAGGCAGAACAGCCAGTTGCCTGTTGGTCCAGGGTTTGCCCAGGTGCTAAAACACACCTCTAATTCTGAATCTCACTGAAGCAGGGCTGGGCCTTGAACCTGAATGAATTTGGCAACCAGCTTACGAACTCATAAACAGAACTATATTCTGCATCCAGATGAAACTCAGAATTTTGTATGTTACTTGCAGATAAACTGGGTCAGAACTATCCATTCAAACAGAGAGCTAGAGAGGCTCAGAGGGACAAAACCATTCTTTTTCTGTATTTAAAGATCTGATGGTCAGACACTGTCCAAGTCTAATGTCATGTCTAGAAACAGAAGGCTCTTCCTGCAAACTTATTCACTTGCATGTTTCTTCATACATACCTTCACACACAGCAATAGCATGGCAAAAAGTAATTAGTCTATTTCTCCCACATACACCAAAACAAGAACAAAGCAAAGTTCATCTAACTGTAAGGACCAAAAAAGTTACTGGTTACTCTATTCCCATATTAGTGCTCATAAAAATTTAAAACTGGAAACTTACACATATCACTACAATTTTGAAAAAACATACCCCTTTTAAAAATCTTACCTGTAAAAAAAAAAAGTATCTCAGTAAATATGATCTAATTAAGATATTTTTACAGTTGTTTTTATTATTGGATCAGATATCATCATAGTTGGATTATTGAAACACAAATAATCAGAGAGGAAATGTAATGGCACCGATTCCATTTGATTTTTTTTCATAGAAAAATCACAAATAGTGACTGATACATTTTTAAGACTCCTATTCACTAAACATAATTTTGCAAATGAGTAGGGTTTTTTCTGGGAATTGCCTAAATACTATATTTGTCCCCTTATTTTCTTATTACTTTTGATTGCTTACTTGCTTTTAAAGGTGTCCCTGTAATTCTGACAAACTCCAATCTGCCCCTCAATTCATATGCAAATTGGAAGAGGCAGAATTTATCCCCATAAACAAATCTGTAATGATGCTAATGTCTAAACACTTACAAAGCAGATGCTTAATGTTCCAAATTGTGCAACTCAAATAGTACCTGACAAGTAGAAATAACAGCAGAATACTGATCGTGACATCAGGACTACCTGGAGATGTGTTTAATTCCCAGCCTCCAGGCTCTCAAGAGGAAAGCTGGGAGAGGAATTCTCTCCCGACTAGTACTAGGAGACTAAGGAGTGCAAACTCCCAGCTACAGCAGTGCAAATTACAGCCCAGATTAGTGAGGGCTCTGGTTCATTAACTCTAACAATTCTGACCTCAACACGATCAGCACAAAGGTTTTCTAAACCGTGAACCAGCTACATGTTCCAAAATAGGGGTTTTTTGTTGCATTATATTGAAAGGGAAAAAAAAAATTGGCTTCTATTTTTAACAACTCTTGATACTAAACCTCATTCGATGTAAACGCCAAAGGGAGAGTTAACACAGAGTAGGATATCTCTCTTTCTGTTACTTCAACTCCCCATTGAGAAAGGTGTAATTTATTGAAAACTGGCTGATATTTTCCTGGCTCGGAGATGATAACTTTTAAAAAAAACAAGTGCATTACTCTTCACTTGAATGTAAGCCATTTAACCCTTACAATGCTTTTGATCCACAGATCAAAATCCACAGATTAATTCATTACAACCTGCGATTCTCTCAGGTTTTACTGTATCATCATCTTTGCTTTAAAACGTAAAAGCAATTAAATGACTTCCCAACACCAGACATCGTGCCAGTGGCTTAGCAAGTACCAACACCCATGAATCTGGAAGTAGAGGCTCTCTATATAGCCATCATTCCACTCTCTCAAACAATGGGCCACAGCCTCTGGCCTCATAAAAACCAGAATAAGTTAATGCATCTCCATGGAGTCAGATTCCCATCATGTAAGTACAATCAGAATCAAACACAAAATATTTAATTAGGTTTTGGATGTGGAATTTTCAGCCCACAGTGATTTAGCACAACTGAGTCACTTGTTCATTATAAAAAGAATAATACTGGCTTCTTATTAATAGTACAGATTAGAAGTAGTTAAGATGAAAGCTGCCTTATTTTCACTTCTCTTTCTGCAGTAATGCCATATATTTCTCCTCTCAGAGCTGAGCAGGAGTCACTCAGAGG
>JAOXNG010000057.1:23466198-23478570 GCA_028566535.1 Scolopax minor | reverse complement strand
GGCATAACACACAAAGATTTATTCCTCACCTAGTACCTCCCTCTATTCCCTCAGCCTGCCAAAATTTATCTTGTGCTGGAACCCTCACAGGTGCACCGCTTTGACAAATATGCTGTGAAGTCTGGTATTCATCACAGGCAAGTCTTTGTTGGGAAGGAGGCAGCAAGAAATAAATTTGTTTTAGAAAGAAGGTACTTGTGATTCAATGTGCTCAGGGGTATGGGGAGAGGTAGACAGGCTCATTATTTTTAACCTCCCTGTGTCTGCAAGAGAAGAAAATGAGGTAATGTAGTTGATGTGACATTACGGTCCCTGACTTCATTACTTGCTGCATGGTTAAACAAGCACCTTGGTAATTACTACTATTGCGGTCTTACTTAGCTTCATTTTCATCTCACACTTGCCTCCAACAGGTAGGGCAACTGACGGCTGCTAGTATGTTTTATGGAGGGAATGTTTCTCATGGCCAAGCCCTTTACATAAATTAAGACTCACCAGCTCAAAGGCTGTTCTTACAAAGCCCAACTGGATATGAAGCTACTAAAACCATTTTTGAATTCATGAGGCAGCAGTGTGAGATAGCACACTGAGTAAGAGGAGATTCTCTAAAACAGTAAGATGCAGAAAGCAGGTTGAGGCTATGCTGGGGTAAGAAGCTCAAACAATTGCTTCTGATTTCCAGATTTTCACCGCTGCGTCATTACACATCAAAGCGTAACTGTAGAATAGTTTTCTTTCTTGACAAATACAAAGTGCAACATTTACAGGCCCAAAACAGAAACTCACAGACCCAAACTGGAAATTTTCAGCATGCAAAAATGAGGGCAAATTCAGACTGCACCTGAATGTGATGTCTGCACAAGGGTATGCTGCCTATAACGGCCTGAACCAGTCATGAAGATTTATCATTGCCAACAACTATAGTTTGACATTCTAAATGTAAACTAGCCCAATTTTAGCAACACTGGCACTGAGGGTAGTTTGAAAGTTTACAGTAGTAATACAAAAAGCCCCTCCAAAGTGTCATATTGGAGTGATATGAGCCTGCCAGTTTTTTAAGTGTGATACAGAAGGATAAGCAGAAAGCTCAACTGTAAAACATCAATACAACAAACCAAAAATGACCCTGATATAAAAGAATTATTTGCTGAAAAGAAATAATAAAAACAAAGCATTTTATTCCATGGTCTTTGAACTGACCAGATAATGTTTTGCCAATGAGAAAGAAGCTACAGCTTGACAGTCTTTTTATTTCTTGAGATTACTTCTGAGCAGAGAGCTAATTATTTGGTCTTTGGAAACTGAATTGCTAAGGATGGATCACGCAGATTTTATCAATTTACCTCAATAACTTACCTCCCTACCTGTTAAAACTCAAAGTGAGTTAAAAATTACAGTTTCTATATGCACAGGAATACTGACTATTCATAACAAATAAACAATTCTGTTACACCGAGTCTGTTTTATACTACACAAATATCATCCTGTTCTTCAAACAGACACTCTTCTGCTTTGAGAGCAAATCACAATGGTATCTCCCCCAATCCTGAAAGTCACTCTAACACAAGGAATCAGTTTAGGACGTCGTCAATGTAACCTGTAGCCCTACTGGTTTAAAAAGTCAGTGGGCTCCATCATTCCCCTCATTCTTTGACCTCTCTGAAGGGTCCCTTTAGAGCACACAGCTCACAAGCAGAGGCCCTTCCTCATCAAAACTTCCAATTTCTTTTCAGCATTGAAAGCATTATTTCATAAAGTTCTGTTAATTTTGTGCTTCTGAGGTTGACCTAGCACTACAGTGTTTTTCCATAAAAAAAAGATTATGAACTTTGTAGTGGCTGCAAAAGCCAAGCACAGAAAAAGACACAGGCAGCCTAGAACTGTCCACTTTCAAGAAACTTTCATCTGCCTTTTTTGTTGTTGTTAAAAGAAAAAGGAGTTTTGAAACTTGGAACTGACAGTCTCTTGGTTCAAGAAATACCTAATTAGCATAACAGCAGCAACATGCTAAACAAATTAACTGCTGTAGGGTCACAGTGGCCTCCCACTGACACAGATGCAGGCAAGCATTTGTTTTGTTCCGCTTTGTTCTAAAGGTTGCCCTGCTCTGTTCCAGTCCCCACTCCCTTGCATCATTTACTACCAGTTTCCTACAGGAGTTGTTCCACATTAGGAATACTTTTTGAAGCAATTCAATATAAGATGCTTGGTTGTAGCTCGTAGTTCTTATGATTAAGAAAATATAAAAATCATTTGGCAAACAGAGTTTCTGGGGAAAAAATTGCGTTCTAGTGACACTGTGAGTGCATCAGCTGCTTATACACTCCTAATAATTCAGGGTGAGGCTGGACACACACCAAGCAGCGTCCAAGCAACACTTGTGCATGGCAAATATGCTGTATGTTAGCATATTAGAACATGAAGGAAGATCCCAGGCAAAGGATTCTAGAGAAAGAAAAAAAATATTAAAAAATCCCTCATTGCAAGCAGCTCAAACTCTCAGTCTCTGCAAATGTATCTGAATTTGCAGGATATGTATTAAGTGTATGTATATACGCACATGAATAAACATTTAAAAGATACGTATGAATGCCTTGAACAGGAAAAAAAATAATCTAAGATTATTAATAATCATTTCCATCAAAACATGGTATCTCTCAGCTCCTTGTCAAACATAATTAAGGGGAGCACATGCACAACACAGGCAGGGCTTAGGTCTCAGCACGCTTGACACAGCTCCAGAGGTGGGTGGCAGAACTAGCTTTAGGCCACTTGTCTGTTTTCCCTGATGATGGTGCTGACTGAAGTCCAAACTGACTCTTGCCAGAAGTTACAGTTGTGGCTGGCAGGAAAACAAAAACCGTATTTCATAAAGAATTTCCACTCTGTACTGGAAGAAAGATGAAAGCCTTTAGAATTTTGCAAAAGCACTATCTTGGAACAATTAACAGTCTAGTAGGTTAAGCAGTTATCTGAGACAAGGGTGCTGAGTCAGGCAGAACTAGGACTAGAACTTCACCATCCTGCATCCTAAATTAGTTCTCTATTGGCTAAAATCTAGAGAGTCAATTGTCACATGTATTTAGCCCAGTGAATGATTAACCATTATTTCAAATGGGATATCCCCAAAATGGGACTGAGGCTTGTGCTGATTTAAGTAGACCTATCTCTCCCACACCCCAGCAATCTCACTGGCCATCCTGCTCAGATGACATCATCCTTCCTTCCTGGTCACACAGCAGTAAATATTCCTTGAGGAAATAGTCAAATTCCCATTTTCAGCAATGGATGCGGCATTTTAGTTAAGACAAGATCTGCACCTCAGGCTCTAAACAGAAAAACTTCTTATATGGGCTGTCTTGCACCTGGAATTTTCTTAAGAGTACTAAGAAAGCTAAAATAGTATTTACCAACAGAGACCTTTTTATCAAACTGCAGGTTATCATGTGAGGTCAGTGCCTGGCAATCAAATACTGTCTGTTACCTTAGAATAACATTGTAGGTATGCTGACCTGTGAAAAATAAAATCACATTTGTAAGAAAAAAAAACCCTGTACATTTACAGTTATTTATACACACAACAGGTATTTTTGTAAAAGCTGAAACTAGCTCCTGTACACATCACTATCATCTTTGCTTTGAGCTCTGTGTATTTGAACTCATCTTCTGACTTCAACACAGCAGGGGCAAATACATTTACTAAAACAAAGCCGGACCTGTTTGGAGGGGGACACACGAATCAATCCACTTGTCACAGAGGCACTAAGTGTTCATTTACCATTGGATGACCTGTAGCAATACATATTATGTCTTTTGCCAGCAGGAGCCCTGCCAGCTGCAGTACACCACAACTTTGTCAGCAGTCACAACCATCCTTTCCAACCTTTTGTTTGCTGTTCATTAGGGTGAATTTATAACAGCAGGTTGGAAGATTTTCTGGAGACCATCCTTCAGTTCTCAGTGATAACGTTGATGCCGCATGAAGTCAGCGCTTACCATTAAATTGCCCTATAGATTTTATCTCTTGCGTTTCTACTCCTAGTTCAACTTTGTGCAGTCTGAAAAAGGCAGCCCTTCCTCTGAGCAGGAAGGAAACCCTCTCTGTTCTTTGAACCTGCATTTTGTATGGCTGTCACATAAGGCCTCGAGAGAACACTAAAGTGGTGCGTAGTACTGTAAGGAAGCTTACTAAATTGAGTAAGGGAAGTTACTAAATTGGGACTGAAATGATATATATGCAGGAGATCACAAATTATTCCTTACAGTACTGGAGGCCTGATTCCCCATACATGATGCTAGCAGAGCTAGCAGGTATTTCTACAAAATTTTAATAACCATTTAACAACTTAATTCCCATCTAATTACTAACAGAATTACTACATTAGAAAATTTAATTTTTTTTCTATGTAATACTATTAATCCCATCCAAAGTTTGATGACAGACGGGATCCATTAATCATGTCATCAATATCCAAACATTTGTGGCCAGTAACCTCTATACAGTTGTGGGAAAAATCTATCAGATGCTATGCCAATTACTTCTTGAACATCAGAATGTCAGCTGCAAGTTTCAAACAGATCTTTGTTTCAAATACAATCATCCACCTTCAGAAAAAAAGATGGATGCATGTTTCTGTACAATTATAAGCTGCCAGAAACCAAGTAAGATGCCTTGTGTCCTACTATCTGTGTCTATCTGTAAGTGACAGAAGGGCAAGGGACTTGGACTTGATGCTTAGTCTGATTTTGTAACAGTCTGGATATATACAGTACTGTATATATCTGTACACTCTGTACAGGCTGTACACTCTGCCTCGCTTTACCTGGGCTTCTTTCAAACACAGAATCATCAGGAAGACAAAAGAAAAAAGCAAGACAGGCAAAAACCACTGATTTCATGCTGCATCACAACCTCCGCCCCTGAGGACTAATTACAATAATGCCATTGAGACTGTGTCCATTCCTGTACTCACAAGCCTCATCTACAAATTACACATACTGTAGAAAGTTGTGCTGCAATTCCAACAAGCCACTTACTAATCAAAACTGCTTGTTTACTATAATTTGAAAAAACCCAAACATATAAAGGGCTGGGATCTACAGAATTTTGCTGTAACTAAAGAATACTACTCTACACATTACTAAATATTGCAATACTAATCCATCTTAAACCACTGATAAAACTTTGGGATTATTACTTTCTCAACTGTATTTATATTTTTAGTGATTTGAAGATTTCAATAGATTTTCTTAAACTTTTCATATAAGTAATTATTATAATTATTTTAAATTAAGAATTTATGAGGAGTGTTTTCAATTATTTTATTGTCCCTCTTAACATCTATTAAACATGCTTTTCCCAGAAAACAACTTTGTCTAATCTCGCAGTCATCTCTTGAAGTGATTTTAATTTGTTTTGCTTTTAAGAGTGTCTAAATGAATACTTCAGCTCAACATTTTGGGGTTTGGTTTTGGTACCTCAAGTATTTTGCTTACAAATCCATCTCCTTCAGGAAGTGCAGAACCAGGTCATGGTCACTTGCTTTCTTGTAGCCACCCCATCGGGCCAGTGTTAACTGAGGACACCCAAACCTTCTCTGTTCCTATTCTCAGTGGTCCTAGTAGAAAGCTGGGGGAGTACTGAGGTCTCCACACTCTGCTTGAGCTCATTGCAGTCTGATGGTAGAAGAGTTCTGTGCTGGCAGGGAACAATGCATATGTGGAAAAGGAGCTCTGTCTAAATTTTTCCCCTGGCAATACAGAGAAAAGACAATTGCTTAGAAATGAAAAGTATGAAGACTCATATTCATTTAGTAATGTGGCATTTATAAGTGCAACTGTTGTACAATAAAAGCACATAGTAAAAGTGTAGTATTAAAGCCCATTTGATTTTTCTTACCTTTGTGTAAGAAAATTACAGCTAAGGAGCCCACCTCAGTTCTCATTGAGGTCAAGAGTTCCCCAAAAGGAGTGCTTCAAGCTAACATACATCATGTATTTTTCACCTCTTCACATCTACGCATAATGATGACAATATTAAGACCAAACGCTAAATTCTTTTAATGATAATCATTTGTGAAAGATGTCTCTGCTCAAACAACATATTGAAAGTGATTTCCTACAGATTATTCCCCTAGACTGTCAAGGAAAGAAAAAGTCCTATTTTCTCTAAATGCCACCTGGGGTACCAAGCAGGAGAAAGAAAGGGAACAGAGGAACATATTTCAACAATGAGTCTTGGGAAGCAACACACAGGTACCATACCTTAAGGACTGTTGGCAATATAATGAGTGCAGTGGTAGATGGAACAAGAACGGGTCAGGGCTCCCAGAACTGAAGAACTTCAGGGCTCCCAGAACTTCAAGGGACTGATAAGTCCCTTGAAGAGAATGGGAAAAATGGGCTGACGGACCTTAATTTATTTTGAGAAGATACTCTGAGGTCAAATGACTTAAGCTTAGCCCTGGAAAGTTCTATATTCAGCTCCTATTCAACTGATCAATTATCAGCAGAAAAAAGTAAAAGTATACCAAATCCAGATGTATAGTCCCTCACACATGAATTATGTCTAATTCATATACTGGCTTATAGGCCTATTTGGGCAAAGAAGAGCCTTCCCAATTCCAGTTAGACCACTAATAAACATACGCAGCTAAACCCATGGAAAGGTCAGAAAGATCAAATTCCAACTATGTAAGCCCAAACATATTAGGAGGACAACAATTCTCTAGGGAAGAAAGAAAATGTTGGCACGCTGAGAGGCTGCATTTCTGCCAGCTGGACCAAGTCTTCTATTGGTATTGCTTCAGGAAACAGCCACTTAATAGCTGCTTTTATTAGGAGCACTTCACAACAAGGAAAATACTTTGTTTGCAAACAGTCTGAAGGTGGAAGGGGTCACAAGCAGTGTGGATGAAGACAGGTATTCAAGTGCTATGAAACAGACTAATTCAACAAGGATGAAGAAAAATGCTCAGCTTGAGTAGCATAAGCAACTGAACAAAACATGGAGAAAGGACTTGGTAGGGACTCTTCAGGGAGGATCTGATGCTTCTAAGCATCTAGAAGATACTGCTTGGCTGGAAAGAGCTCAAAAAAGAGGAGTGTATAATATGGATGCAAGAAAACATTGAAAAAACTATTTGATTTATGGTCCAGATACCAGACAAGTCTATTCAAGGAGTCTCTGAATAACTGAAAGCTTGATAAAAAGAAGAGTCATCACATTTTCCTCCCTGACTCTTGAGGATAGCACTGAAAGTATTGAGCTTGAACTGCAACAAAGCAGATTTAGATCGGATGTCACAAATACCTGACATGGATTACCTAAGCAATTACAGAATGTCCATCTCTGGAGTTAAGGAGAGCACACGTATGTCAGGCAGGAACACTCTCCAGATAAAGCTCCTACCTTCAGGCACAGGAACGACTAGAAATGACCTCTCAAGGTAGCTCCCAACCCTACTCGCTATCACCTTTTGGGTTTACCACAGAAAACAACACTGGAGAGAGTAATAACCTACAAATAATCCTCAAGTCACTGCATCCAGATACAAGCCTTACTAAAATAGAAATGACTTTGATAAGTCTCTCAGGGATCAAAACAAACAATCCAGTGGTTCTGTCAACCACTGACTATTAAAACTAAACAAAGAAAGCAGATGCTCTGTATCTTGGAAAGAAATTAGTAATTAACAGCATGGCCTTCCAGCCATGTGCAGGACCAATTATTCAATTACCCACAGCCAACTGTTAGCTAACTATATTTCCTGTCTTATTACATGCACTACCACAACCTTCATTTGCGATAACGCTTGCCTCTGCTCTCTCACACAGCGAGCGCAGCCCTGTAAATTTCTACTCCAGTGCAATTCACCATAAAGGCTATTACAAACACTAAAAACAATTAACAGGACAGTAACAGGGTGGTGAAAGAAGTCTCCACACACCTACAAACCATGCAAATAGAAGGCAGACAGGGCCTCCACGCAGCAGATAGATATAGAGTTCTTTTTTCAGCGGAAAAGTACCTCCATCTGTAGTGTAAATAAACAGATCGGAACCCAGCTGATTTTCACAAGCACAAGGAATGAAGATGCTGTACTAAGGCTCTCCTACATTGTCTTCCAGCAACTTAATTAAGTTATGCACATGAGGATAACTTCCTTTGATATGCAGGGGCTACAGCTTCTGAAGATGAATTCCAAACTGGTGGCATCATCAGCCTCTGAGTGACCATGATGTCTTCTGTAATGATGAGAAGGAGAATCTTAAAGTAGAAGTGGATTTGTTAGATTCTGCTTATCTGTCAAAGGTGCTATGAAAGCTAAATATGATATTTGTGAAGTACTTCTTAAGCCAGGGACAAGAGCAGTCAACATTTTTAAATGCACCCTTATCTATTTCAGAAGTACTTTTTTTAAGAGCTTGAGTCCCACAGAAAATCAATGGGACTTGGTGCTTGTCTGCGCAGCCTCATTCAAGTCAAGTTAAAACAAATTAACTAAAGTGAAAATTACTGTGTATTAAAGATCATTAAATTCTTTGAAAGACTCCTCATTCAGAGGCAAAGTGGCTTTCGTTAGTTCTCATTTTAATTCATTTTGGAAGTGCTCTAGTGTTCATTTTGGCAAAACATCAACCTTCAGACTATTTGTCCCAAAAGCACAAAGACTCAGATTAGAAACAAAAGAAATCAAAATAGAGGTTCACAAAGCTTTTAGAAAAAGCAAAAAAATATTGAAAATAGTGATTTAATCAAAGAAACATGGCAATTACTAGCAAAATTGTTTTCCCTGGCTGAGACCACCCTCCCCCTCAGTAATTATTTCACCTGCTGTAGGTTTGAATTAAGAGCAAAAAAACCCCAGAGACCCCAAACTTCCCCCTCTGTTTATGTCCTGAACACAAATTCTGCCAAAAGCAATTACACTTCTCACCACAGAGATGGATCTTGAATGCATGACAATGTTTTTGCTCTGAGAACTGAGCAGCATCCAAGGGAGGGTAGGCGAAGGCTGGGGTGATGGCATAAGCAATGTTTGAAGCAACAGTAAGATGTAATCTCTAAATGACCAAATGAACTTCTACTATAGGTATTTGCATCACAGCGTTGTCTTAGTCTTGTCAGGATGGCAACCCTGCTTCTCTGGGCAATAAAAACTAGCATGAGATCAACATCCGTGTCCCAAGAGCCAATAGCCTCCAGGAAGTAAAGGAGAGAGGAAAAAAAAAAAAAAAAGAGGAAAAAAGGAAAAAGCCTTTACTTGCTGGTGTAGAATCAGACAAATAGGGTGGAAAGGGATCTTAAGAGGTCATGTAAGCTCCATCCAGCCCCAAGTTGGGACCTTCAGAGAGATGCCCAACTGCCCTGCCTCTATTGGCTTCTAACAACAAGGATTCCAGAGCCTCTCCAAGCAATCTGGTCCTGTACTTCTTAGAAGCACAGAAATCAGAAAAATTCTAAATGTCTCCCTTAACATTCCCTTGCTACACATAAGTGGAGCAAGAGATCCACTTCTTAGTGGTGGACTACAGGAAACTACGCAACTGGATTTCAAGACAACTTTCTTTGCATTCGGCAGGAATGCAACAGCACTTTTCTTGCAACAGCAAGAAATACAAAAATTACTCTTTTAAACATTCAAAGGAAAACATTTTATTTCTACCATTCTTAGAGAGCACTAGTCAGGTAGGACTAGTTGACTGGGAAACGCTGGGTAGTTCTATATCCCGTCTTAGCTGTGATTTTTACTGCACCAAACAAGACTAAAACACACAGTAGGAAAAGGTGGCCCATAAGCTGCAGGTAACAATGCAAACAGCATTTTAAATATTGACAATTTGAAAGCCAAGGTAAATTAAACAGCAGGTATTACTGCATGAAAGCGAGTGAAATGTTTTCTTACAGATCTCCAATTGCACAGAAAGAACCAGGCAAGAAAGTTCCCTTGTGCCTTGAAACAACGTAGCTTCGTAGTGGCACAATGCAAATTCTCAAACCAGCAGCCAGTGTAATGAAACTGCCCGGGTCCCAGGGCTCTGTTTTGCCCACAGCCACTGCAGCATAGAGGCATCTCCCTTTTTAATAGGGCTGTCATCATATACTCCTGGGAATTCAGAAGGAGCTAAGACCAGCCCGCTTTGTTAGTAAATAATTTATTTTAAATTATTCTACCTTATACCAAAGCAGCCTGAGTTAACAAATACATTATATTAATGATGTTGATGAAAATAAAGGTCTTAATATACTTGAAGATTTCAACTAAACTGAATAACATGAAAATAACAGATTTTTCAACCACGACCTGTCAGTGTACGCACACTATCTGCAGTGGCTTTAGTTGCCAGAATCCTCAAGCTCAGGTACTTACTCCACATGGGAAAACACATAAGTCTTGTTTCACAGCTACCTGGCTATTACTTAGAAAAACAAATCATCACAAAAATGATCAGTACTAATTCCACATTCGAGCTTTGTGTGTGTCTAAAGCATGGCTAGCTCTTACACTGCTTTGCTGCTTTATTGTCTTTGTCTATACGTGTCACACTGATGTATCTATTGTGCTATTTGTTTCCATTAAACCTCAGTCATTATTTCACTTGTTAGTTGGTGGGGATGAAGAAAGCTCTACCCACTACTCAAACAAAACACCGCAACCACCCAGTAGGCTCAAGCTGAATTTCAAGGTAAGTCTTCTTCTGTTCTTTCCCAGAAGGAAGGAGGGAGCAGAGATATCCAGTGATAATACACATGACAGAATGGAATGCAGAAAAATCCCCCACAGATAACATTAATTTAAGAGCAGAGATGTGGAAAGAAGAAAAAATCTTAACTAAAACAGCATTTAAATTGTATTATATGGAGTGGTGGCTTATTTTGCCAAAGATTAATTCAAAAGGATGTTTTTGTTGTCCTACCTCTGTTTCTTTGCCTGGACCTCCCTTTAAGTACAAAAACACGTCAATATTTTTAGCTGACGCACCCTGCAGGAGAAGAGAGAATAACTCCTACAAACTTGTTCATTCTCAATGTTCTTTCTTTCCCAGCAATTTTGTAATCCATTCATTCTATATCACAGCAACAAGATCTTTCTTAGGTATCAGCAGACTTCCTAAGATTTTTTTTTTTTTAATTATTATTTTCTTTGCAAAAGATTCTGAATAGGAAGATGCAGCTTTGAGAAAAGATTTCTAGGCAGCACTGTAGCACTCCCTTATGTGTGCAAGCAGGGCCTCACAATGGGCTAGGAAAGGCTATTAGTGAGCAAGCAAGTGGACGACTTCCAGATCTGATTCAATGCTAAAAATAATTTAAATATTCTAGGTTTTTTGTCTTTGAAAAAGACATTGAAAATGTGACATCTAACAAGGTAAAAGCAAAGACAGAGTAAGTCACAATATTTAAATCCTTCTGTACTTGTTATCAATTTGGCAGGACTCTGGAGGCAGAGATCTGTGCAGCTCGGAATAACATGGGCGATCACAGATTTGATGGCATAACAAAACATAAATTATGTAGCGGCAAAAATAACCAGGATATTTTTACAGTTTGTCAACAGAAAGTTACTAATTCATGCTTTTTCCAGTTGTACAGTGCATATTCCAGTCTGTTTTGAAAAAAGAAACAGTTCTGTTGAGCTATGGCTTTTTTCTTCCTCTGTTTATATTTGGAGGCCATTATTTAGTTACGTCTTTTTGATAATAAGATCTGCAGGCATCACTGTTCAAATTAATAAAATCCCAGTATCCCCACCACAAACGCCACTTTCTTCGTTGACTAGGGAACGAGTGGCAAAGCGAAAAGCTTAAGCCAAGCTTTTAAGATTTTTCTGATTCCTCTCTCTCTCATTCCCCCCCTCACTGCTAAATCTTGGACTAAAAGAAGATTAGTGCAGATGGATGAAAATATTTTTTCCACTTCAGCATTTGCTGTCACTATTCAGTGCTAAGCAGGTTTTCATATGGTGTCACTGGAAAGATGGAAATTCCTACACTTCTCTTAAATATAATCACCTTGCCACAAAGAAGGAAAAAGGAAAAATTGGGTGTTTATTTTTGCCTGGGTTTCCTGTGATTTATCCAGCAAGAGAACCTGTAAAAAGAGTAACATCTCAAATTGATGCCTTGCCTTTTATGAAAGTTCAGCTGGCTCCTTCTGCATCACACCACACCAATCTGCTTCTCGCTGGCGGTGCCCAGCCAGTAAATTGACCCAGACCCAGGAAAGATGAAAATATGCAGACTTAAAGTAATCCCCCTTGCTGAGCACGCAGGCACACGGCTGGATTAAGCGGGGAGGGGATGATTCTAACAGTATTAGCTTCATACCATTGGATCTGCAGATTTTCCTTACCTTGGAAGACTGGGGGG
>JAOXNG010000057.1:23404793-23417252 GCA_028566535.1 Scolopax minor | reverse complement strand
CTCCTGACCTTCACTCTGGGCACATTAAGAAATGCCAGCCCAATTTCTGGCTTGCAGCTCCCTCCACACTAACGCCTTTGGTGCAGCTGGGCACGCAAAGCCCCTGATCCCACATAATGGGGAAATTCTATATATTGTACAATTTCTCGTGGCTCTTTCACAGTCACCAAGAAACAGAGGAAGAAAGACAACTTGGAAGCGAGCTGAGATATAAAGCCTTAGACAAAGTTGCTAATTCTCACCCGGCTTCCTCCCACACATTGTGGTATCTTGACCTTGATTTCATCTCTATCAATGATAACTTCAGTGCAGCAAAGATTTTTCTGGTGATCATTTTTCTCAGAGTCTGTGGCGCCACAGTAAACGTAGGGTATGTTTTCATGCATTAGAAATCTGAATTGTTAAGTTTAAGATCAAAACCATCAGTTTTTATCCTGTTTCAACTCAGAATTCTGATATTTCTGAAAAAGTTCATTGATGCACCACAAAATCACCTGTCTTAATTACACAAGCTCAATATTGACTAAGTGGGTTGAAGCAAAATCAACAAACTCCCAGCAGCAGAGCACAGACTCCCATTTTCACTGCATCTCCTGAATCTCACACTGAAACATCAGCCAAGCTTCCTACCTTCTACATTAGTGCTTCCTCTTTTTATTGCACAATAACTGGAATTGCAACATACTCTCTCTACTCCGCAGAATTGCTTTTTCAGCTTTTCTCTTTGGAGGAAAAGCTACTACAAAAAAATCCCCCCAAAATAACACACCCCAAAACACAGCAAGCAACAGAATATAGGAGCTTATGACTCAAGCCACATTTCCAATGAGTCAAAAAATTAGCAGCACAGCACACCACAACGCCAACAACTTACCAGTGCAGGATGATACGATCAAGAATGGAAATTTTCTTAATGTTCTGTTATCTCTACTTATCACTCTTTGAAGAAGGACTGTTAAGTTGTTATATATAACTGCACTCTGAAATTCTAAGAGAAAGGGAAATATGAGGCCTGTTGATGTGGCCCCAACCTCAGTTATAAAGGAGCCCCTGTGCCCTTGGGCAGGAGGTGTGGTGGAGGCCCCAGGTGAGGCTGATGAAGGCAATTAGTGCGCCCAGGGCCCCAACAAGGTCTAATAAGCATGAACTGACAGCAAAATGTTAGAGGAGAGAGGAACACCAGAGATCTGCTTTTGGAGACAGAGTAATCCTTAAGCAGAAACTTCTGCAACATGACATTTAATGTATGCAAGTTGCTACTCTACTTTTTCCAGAAAGCAGAAACAAAGACTGAAAAAAGACTTGTGAAAGAATAAAACAGCTTCCTGAATACACATAAGGTCCCTTTATAACTTATTTTGAAATAGTAACATTGCACAGGTATCAAAAAGATGTGAGGATTAGTGTGTTGCTCTCCACAGCCTTTGCTTTGGGGAAAAAAAAAAAAGGAAGAAATAGAAATGAAGACTTCTCTTTGATGCACACGGGGTATTGGGAATGTGGACGTGTGATTACACAGTGCTGTACGGTCACACATCACTCCTGCCATCCTAAGAGCCTCATGTCTGAAGGTACACAAATGAGTGCACACTTGCAAAATATATTATTGGTGCTTTCTTCCACATTACTCCTGTGACAGTCACCAGGGCCCCTGCTGAGAACCAGACTGACATCGGATAAAGACACAGGCCTGTCAGAAACATATTACAGGCTGTGTCCAGATCCTAGGGATACAAATCGTGGGCAGGTATGGATGGTTATTATCCATACCTTGGAGCAGGTTGTACTGACAAACCTGCTTTTCCTATTACAGGCCCGAAGCTGCAAAACAAACTACTCAAACAGTTAATTTAGCTTTCTGTTTTTTTACAACTAGTGACACTAACCTGACAAAGCACAACACTTAGCAATGCATCTTACTCTAAGATTCATTTCCCTCTGCAAGTGTCTCTGAAGATACAACAGAATGATTAATAGCCAGTAAATTGTCTCATTTCCATTACGATAACAATAAAGCATTTCAAAAAAGGGGAAGTTACCAAATGCTCAAATTTCTGAGAAGGACATCTGCACTCTGGTCTGTCTTGTCCATGCACTGGACTGAATGCACTGCACTTCTATGCCAGACATGGGTACGAAGAGCAGGCTTGAGCAGAGGCAGCATCAGGCAGCCTCGCTGCAGCTACTGCTGTTGATCCAGCACACACGCAGGGCTGCAGATCCTAGGCAACACCCAAATTCCTTCTGTTCCACTCGCGCAACATTTCCAACAGAAGACAAGAGATATACTGGGGAAATCTAGACTTACGACAGCTCTAAGATTGTATGAATTCAACAAGGTAACAGCACAGACAGGCTTTCCAGACCGTACCGGTTGTGTACACTCCTGTCACTCCAAGAACCCAGTCCCTTTGGTGGTTCAGCATAGCAGAAGAGAACTAGGGATACAATGAAAGATTTGTCATAGATTGTACGACAGAAAACCTCTATGGGTTTGGAGAATGATGAAAAGGACATTGGAGTGAATAGCATACATGTCCTCAACACATTTAATATCTGCTCAGTTTAAAGAAACATTGTCATTTCGTTTCTGAACTAATATAAGCATGAGCCTTTGCTTTTCTGTCCTCAACTCTGCGTAGACATTGCCTAAGAACTAGTTATGGGCTTGTACAGCAGAGAAAGACAAAATCCCAAATCACATGAAATATTTGGATTAAATGCAGGTTCCATTTGACTACTAGAATATACCTCAAGTCACACGCACAGATTTAAATATCTGCTTAAGGTCCAACAGCTGCCTCCCTTTAGCTGTGAAAAAAACTGGTCTTCCGTAACAAAACAGAAAAAAGAAAGCTACAGTCTTTTGACAGAGTCCAGAGTTTCTCACAGTTTCTAAAAGCTATGGAATGAAGAATCCTGACAGTTAGTTCTCAGCCAATGAAAGGATTTTAATACTGGTTTGAACCAGTAGTCAGAATCCCAAAATCTCTGGGGCATGAAGATAGAAAAAGCTAGAAATTGTAAAAAGTTTTCTCCTGCCATACAAATGGCAAGGAGAAGCAAAGCAGCTCGCTGCTAGTCACACAAGAGACCTGCATAAATCTGGGTACTGATTTTGTACCTTCCGAGTCTCCCTCTCAACAAGTGATTCACAAACCCTCTTTGTGCCCACCGGCAGCATAAAGTCTGTAGGATGGGATACTGTTACTGAAGGCCCTGGTAATAAAAATCCAAACAAGAATTAATGACATCAACACTTTCTCTGAAAACCACAGAGCACAGATTTGTAATTTTCTCAGTCAGCAACATATTTATAAGATACTCACAGTGGTGCCATTTTCCTACAATGTTTTCAATGTATATTTTTCCTTTTCTAAATAGGCCATATATAGTAGTCAAACTCAGTCATAGATAACACATTAGCAGTGGCTACATCACCAGTCATTCCATTACTCTAACACAGTAAACATGGCTTACAAGGGCTCAACACACAGAGGTGCTTTCTGTGCGTTGCCTTGCACTGCATCCGCTTTCTTTTTTATTTCTTCTTTCCCAAAATTGGGAAAGGCACTGATGCCATACTAAAAACTCCAGATGTAGATGGCATCACATATTCAGGGCTTACCTATACCTGTCAGTCAATTGGGAAAAAAAGGGAGCAATAAGAGAAAAATAACTTTAAAAATTATTTCTAGAAGTATAAATGGCACAGGCAATTTACGAGGCACTTCCTTCTGGGGAGTTATTTCTACCAGTCATTAAGGTCTTGATGCAAGCATGGAGGTGTCAACCACCTTACCGAAACCAGGCTACCAGCTAGGGCAATGCAACAGCCACCCTGCCTCACAGCAGGGGAACACGTCCTCCAGCACATCTCTAGGCAGAGTCCTCACAGTCTGTCCCTGCCTCTGGTTATCATCATTTCTTTGTAACCTTTTTTGAGAGAAGAGGTGGGGTTGTCACAACAAATGTAAAAGTATTTTCAAGTTATCTGCAAGTTGTACCTTCAAGCAACATCAATCGAGCTAATATCTGGAAAGCAAATTAGGCCCAAAGTGATACAAATGGCATCATAAAACCATACTTAAAATAATGCATTTTTAAAGCATGCTGGGAAAGAACAAAACCAAAGCAGAGGCAAACGACAGAAACTGATAACACAAATTTGTTTTACAAAGTCACAATAAGAATGGGAGACAAGAGAGAGGGAAAAGGCTGGTGCATCCAGGGAGGGAAGATGGGGTGAGTGGAAACAGCTGGAATTGTTCAGCTGTGTCAACATTCGGCTGCTTCGCAGATTGACTAGCAAAGTGTCATCTGAAACCAATTACATTCCCAAAACCCCATGGACCCAGTTCATAACATTGATTAATCCACATTGTGAAAACGTCCCCAAGCAAAACTAGAACAGCTGTCAGCCCTTGGAGCTCAGAAATAGCATCTGACTTTTTTTTATAAAAAAAAAGAAGCAAAAAAAAAGCCATGCACACTCTTTAATACCATCTTTGTAATTTACAGAAGACCATATACCTGGTTCTACTGATTAAGAACAAAAAAGACCTCTACTTCTTCCTACCCTTCCTGCATTACCATGGCTGCTGATAGAAAAGGTTGTCAGCATTTGATATAGGGCAGTTAGGGATCCCCATAGACAAAGCACCTGCCTGAGAACTAAAACATTCCTGAAGGTGCTTTTCCCTCTCCTTGGCAGACCCCAGGGGAACCACAATTTACTTTCTGAAGGATGGAAACTCCCTGACCACCACTCCAAATGCCCTGAAGTTATGATCTTCAGGACAGATTAGTTATGCAGAAAGCATTAACTGTACTTATGGGAGTCCCGACACTACCTGACTACATCATCTGCTCTGTCGAAGGAGGCATGGGTGAGCTCCCATCACCTCCTCACACAGCACTGCTTGCCACAGCTCTTCCTGCACACTTCCAACACCGATGAGGTCCCTGCTGCAGGAAGACCTTGTACTCAATAAGGCATTTTGCTGCCATCCCCATGGACCCAAGGATCTTGCTTGCTACAAGGTGCTTCATAGCACAAGCATGTCCTGGTCAAATCTGTACTCTGTCCATCAGAGCAGCACCAACATGAACTGGTGTACTCCAGAGCTCCTTATTGGCCATGAAGACATAATTTATCTATCACATTTCACAAGACAGTATCAGACAGATGTATGCTGACAGTCTATAAAATATTTCCAAGCTAAGCAAAATCACTGCAAGAATTTCACAGTAAATAGGAATAGAAGGGCTCATAAAGGAAATCAAAAGAAACAAGGAGGGAATGGGAAGATTTTCTGTTTTCACAACTATCAATTAAAGGCTGCAGGAAAAAAATAAGCTATTTTTTGCTAGCATGTTTATTGAAACCACTTTATTAAAGGAGGTATTTTTATGTGGAGCTGAATGTATTTTTTCAGATGTTTATATATATTTTATCAGCTATTCTAAAAGAAAGTTTAGAGGAGCAGGAAGGCTTCACCAGCCAGTGTCAAAGATCAAGCATTCTTGCACTTCAACCTGCACTATTCTTCCTGCAATTCTATCAGCAAAAATTACTGTCACTGTGTAACACCAAGAGAAATTCTGTGCTGCATTTATATTTTTATTTCCCACCTTCAGAGTAAGTAATTGTCAGCCTGAGAAGGTAAGTACCAGAGCATAAGTCCACAGAAACAAAAGCATTCCAATCAGATTGCTGCTGTATGATTCCAGGATATTGATGAAGTGGCAGTTCCTTTTCCAATGAATACATGGTAGGTGTAACTCATGCATCTTTTGAAAAAGAGTTTGTGGATTCAAATACAGATAGACAAGAAATCTTTAGCATTACTGCACAGCCTATGACACAATTTAAACAAATAAAGTCAACATCACTGGGTTTAACACACTCCTTATTCGTATTACAGATAAATACTTCCCGGCTTTAGGGAATCTGTTTGGGATAGCAAAGCATAATGTTAATCGGAGTTTGAATCTCTTTCAGCTTATCCTTCCCTTCACTCAGTCCTCTTACGTTTTATTTCTAAGGACTTTTCACACAGATCAAAAAGACCCCACATTGTTTAGCCTCAGTGCTTCATTTCAGTTTCAAAATCAAATACACAAGATATAAACCAAAATGCAGCACCACATGATCAACGATATTAATTCATCACTCAGAAAATAGGTTATGCTAGAATAGTTATTTATCTGGGGACAATGGTATTCTGTTGAAAGAATTCATATTCAGAAAGGTAAATACATATCCTAATTCAAGAGAGTGAATTTAGTTTTGATTCTTTACAAAATACTCCAGCAATATTAGTTAGTTCCCACCACTGGATACAAAGCAAAAGCTATCACCAGTTGGTATGAGTTTCCAAGCCCCAACCAGGATTGACATCCAATGCCATGGGTGCTGTATAAATAGAGTACTCACAAGCTGTTCTTGTTTCCCCTAAATGTTAGAAATAAAAAATAGTCACTGGATCTAAGATTTTATATCCTGCAACAGAAAAAAACCTGAACAACCAGACAGTGGCATTAAATACAAAGCAGAAATTGTGAGACCACAGCAAACCCAAGTTCAGACAGATGGTCCACATGCAGTAGCCAGGTTTTTTAGAGTGGCCAATATTTGACCTTCACAACAGAATTATTCAAGAGCTAGTAGGTACTGGATTCTATGCTGCTGAACATGCAAGCACTGAGTTATATTTTCTGACCACCGAGACTTATTATTTTCTCATGAAAAAAAGTTGAATGACTCATAACATTTGTCTTCAAGAGCTTTGAGTTGAAAGTCAGAATCACCTCCACCATACCAAAATCCAGTATGAGAAAGTGAAATTATTTCCCAAGTAATTCTTACAACACCAATGGCTGGATTCACATGGGTTGCTAATAGTAGCTACGAGCCTGAGAGAATAATATGTAAGGTATTCTTAAGATTATAATGAGAAAAAAAATGTACAAAGACTTGTAGAATTAGGGCAACGGACAAAGAGTTATTCAAGCTGTATCACTAGCAGACATCCATCAATTCATAGAATTTAAAGTAAAAAAAGATGAGTGGGATGATCTATTCTTGCATATCCAAAGATGCATTTCACATCATTAACCCCTGCACTCAGCCCCACAAAGAGTGTTTGATTAAAACTTATCTTACAGAAAAGCATCCAAGTCAGGAAATGGTGGAGCACCTGTTCCTTCCAGTAATCCATTCCAATGTTTAACCACACTCAGTGTTAAGCATTTGTACCTATTCTCCAATTTGAATTTATCTGCTCCAGCGTTCCAGACACTAGTTCCCATTTTGCCTCTTTCCATGACATAAGAGTCCTTTAGTAACCTGTATTTTCTTCTCTGAAGGCTCTTAAACACTGTTATCCTACAGATGCACAGTTTTCTCATTTATAAATTTAAGACATGATGCTCCAAGTGGTTGAAGACCAACCATTTTCTCCTACTCCAAATATTTCGTGGTGACTTTCTGAACCTTACACAATGCCTTCAACATCCTTCCTCCTCATGGATCTTAGAACAACAGGAATTGTCTTGCCAGCATACACGGGCATGTAAGCAGGCAAAACTTCTCTTCCATCTCTCATTCCCATTTACACAAACAAGTATTGCATCACAGTTCTCTTCCACCAGAAGCCTGTGGTCAGCTGTTACCAGAGAGGATTGTCTGCTTTATGTGGCACAGTCCTCTCCCATGAAACATTTATTTTTCTTAGGCGACTTGATTTACACAGGCCCTCTGCTCAAACAGGCAAAACAATTCAGAGCTTTCTGTGCAAAGTGCCTACTACTTTATTATCTCATATTCTGCCACTCTGTGCTACTAGGAAATAAAGCATCAGTGACTCAGATTTTTTCAAGTAACTGACAGAAATATTGAATAGTGCTGAAAGTATTCCTGATCCTTGCTGAATGCCTGTACCAGCTCACACCGATTCTCCATGAACATTTTCTGAGATAAGGCAGTTAGAGCTGCACTTAGGGCACAGACTGCTGCAACTAAAGCAGAACTCATGGCAAGAAGCAAGAAGGAAGTTCAGATTAAATGTTGGTGAACAATGTGCACTGAACCCCATGCTGTGACTGTATGAAAAACTGTCATAAACAGGACCCGCAAATGAGTGTGAAGTTCATAAGTTCTCAAACACAGGAATCACATCTGCAATGTAAAGGTGAATATCTGCTGATGTAAAGTAGTAATTAAGACAAACAGGAATTCCTAGCACTGTCACTAAAAGTCTTTTTGGTTCCAGGTTTTCTGAAGAAAACACAGATCATCACTACAGATTGGTTATCTTGAAGGGTCAAGTGTTGAAGAGGAGGTATGAAATGGATGACAAAAATAAACAAAGGAGAACAACAGAAGGAGCATCTTCCCAAAGAGAGTGATGACCATATATAGCATGCCTTTTTATATATATAGTTGATGTGTTTGATGTCTGAGGACCTTTCATCAACTCTGTCATCAAGTGGTATTTCCCAAATGGAAGACTGGTGTTCTATGAGTGCCAGCAGTTATTTATTTGAGCGTTTGAAAGCATGACTGCTCTATTTATCCTTATAGGAACCATGGCATCAAAGAGCATCTTGTAAAATTTGCTACTGACAGCAGCAAATCAAGCCAGTAACATGGAGATTCACACACCTCTCTGTAGGTGCTTAGAACAGTTTCCCATGCAGATCATCCATTCAGAACTGGGGAACTTGTGACAACTCCCTGATCTGAGAGATCCTGTGAGGTTTCCCCAGACACAACAGTCACTGGGTTGAATTACTATGTTAGAACATCTTTGAGAAAATAAGAATGAATTAACATCTGTATTTTCACAAGGCATACCTTTAAAAATGTGCACACAGCCTTGATCTTTCAGGGTAGTACCTGGAAAGACCTGCAACTATACATAACCACTAACAACTTAATATAGACATAATAATACTCAAAAAAACTACTGGGTGACATGATGGTTCTTCAGATGGCCTAATCAACAAGCAAACCATGGACAGAAATACAGCAGAGGTTATAATATCTAGATATATCACAAAAATTATTTTTGATGCAGTGAAAGTATGAGATACAATGAAAGAATGAATCCAAATAAAGGTCCTTCCTTTCTCATTCTAGAAAATCATCTTCTGCTTCTTTTTACTAAATGCTGCGAAAAAACCCAAAACAACACCACACAGAGATGCATATTGTATGAGATGTTAGGGAATACAGCTTTTTATTCTTAATTATCCCCTAAGAACAAAAATAGGGAAACGTGGATAATTACTATCATGAAGGCTTACACGAGGAAACCTACTGAAGTAACACGTCACAGTAGATACCAGCCCATGGGTATCTGCCTTCTCCCTCCACACCTCAGCCACTGCGTTCGCTGAGCCCCGGGGATTCTCGCAAGGGACAGCAAAGGAGTAGCTCTCTAGAGCTGAACACCCACTGTGGTTACACCGATCTGATTCTACACCTCCTCAGCCCCTGCACTGGGACAGAGTGACTCGGATCAGAGCAAAGGTCACGTGTCTATAAAGCTTGCCCCTCTCCCAATTTATGCTTAGTCACTGCTATATCACCTAAAAAACAAAATAGTGTGCAAATAGCAAACAAGTCAATTTTTTTAAGTACTGTACAAAAGGGTCTAGAGACTAGCAATTTTCAAACAGACAAAAACTGCCAAGAAAAAGTCATCAACACTTTTAATTGCCTTTTTATTTTCCTTTCAATGTTTAGGAACAAGTATGTGGTAATTTAATACAAGATTCAGATGTTATCTAGGATTTAATTTAATCAGTTTGGATTTAACACTACAAGAAATTTACTTTCTTCTCTCTGCATCTTATCCAGCCTCTAAATACATCCATAAATATGCTGATACAAACCTGGATGCAGTAACAGCAGAGAACAAAATGCGCTCTGGGTTCAAAGACCCAGCACACACACTACACAGACCATTGCTCCCTCAGCTTCTGGGGATATATAATCGCATAAATAGGGGCTTAAAGTTTTGGAGGAAGGACATTTGGATCCAAGATTCCTCACTTCTTCCAGCACTGACCCTGCTAGCTCATTTTTAAGGGATCTATTGCTATTTTTTTCCCAAACACATGCTCTCTAGGTGATGTTCTCTTCATTTTTCACCTTTTCAAGTCACTAATTTTATGAACACTCAACCTACCCCAAAGTGCTAAATATCAAACCATCTTTTTGAGCCTAGCAGGATTTGTTCATTTGTCAAGCTTTCGAGCCAGGCAGCTTCCTGGGCTACATTTCAGTATGAAACAGCCTTGGTACAGACACAGGTTTTCCAGTGTTTGTGCTAATAAAGTGACAAAAATCAGAATCCTTGCTCCAGATTACACAATGGGAGAAAAATACCTATCAACTGAGCGTACACTTTTACCGTACAAGAAAACAACCATGCCATTGATTTACCTAGTTTTTCCCCAGATACTATTTTACAGATTGCCATTGTTTATTAACACTTTTGTACTAAGACTTCAAATTCCTCTAGACTAAAAATACATTTTAAGATATACTTAAAAGCTAATGCGAAGGAGTCTGTCTGCATTTGTATGTTGCTGAAATGCAACACTGTGCTACAATATAAGCCTCTGCAAGAGAGCAATGTTTTCTAGAAATTGAGTATATTATCCTGAAGGTTTCTAGAAGCTACTGAAGTTATATAGCTAAAATAAAAAGGACCTGTAGGCACTTAAACCTAGAAATGTTGAAAGGAAAATTTCATTTAAAAGAAAATTCTTTGGTGACAGCATGATCTGAAAGGTCAGCATATAACCGAAGCCATGTTCTGCTCGCTCTTTTGCAAAAAAAAGGTACCATGCTCCTACTGTTGTAAAAAAGAGTACTTGCCACTGAACTCGTACATTTTATTTTAAATCCTTGAAACCTGTTAGTAAGTTCCTGAAGAAGACATGATTGTCTTGTTATTGTAAACATGCCCAATCAACCTTCAAAACATCAAAATTCACTTTACTCCCACTATCCCCTTGATGTAAATTATTCTCCTATTAATAATTCCCTTTTGTTATAATCATCCCTTCCTATCTTGCATGAATAGCTCTCATCCTAATATGACTAAGTTTGATCTTACTTCTTAAAAAAAATAACCTAATTGGAAAAACATATGTTTAGGGCTAAATCTTTGTCCCCCTCCAGTCACTAGAAAAACTCTCCCTGTTTGTGGTGAATTTCATCCTCTCATCTGCATGACTTAAAAGCATCCCTGTAATTCAACTCGACGCAGGCCATTGCAGAAGCCGGCCACTGCTAACAGGTTTACGCCAACTCACTTTACGCTCAGTGCATACCATCTGGAAGCAAGTAAAAACTTGCTTTGCTCCGGAACACGTTTCCCTCTCCAATTCCAAGCATCCCCAAGGGTGGCATTCCTTGGAATGGCCCTACAAGTCATGTTGCAAAAAAGTAAACATATACTGTATACCTTCCTGGTGAACAGGAGACAGTCACAAATATTTGTTTGCTAGCCCCATGTTACATCACCAAGGCAATTCAGAGGTGGAACAAAGCTGCTTTATTCTTTTCATCCTCACTTAATGGGGTAGCTTTATGCCATTACACTGTTATCCACTAAAAGAATGCTGAAGGTATCATGAGAGTCAGTTTGTATATATTACTTGCTGGAAATATTAATGGTCAACACATGAAGAATGGACTTGGCAGGAAAAACAAAAAAACCAAAATAAAACAAAGAAACAAAAGGACACTTCCAAAGCCAGATCCCTATAGCAAAGCATGAGTTCTGTAGTAGGATATCAGCTTCCTAGTTGTGCACATTTCCTTGATTATACTAGATCCTTTCAATGATTTTCCAGTTTCATGGAAATATTGCTAGAGCAACCCATCTTTCTAAAACTTACACCATCTGCCCTGCAGGTGGTCAGAGGTACTACTTATAGCAATAGTTTCAACTCCTTCAAATCACATAGAAGCCCCAAAGGCGGCAAGAACAATCTATGGGCTTGACACAGAACAAAAGTTTCTGGTTGGTGTTAAGCTGAAATCAGATTAAGCAATTATAAAGGTCTCTTCCACTCCCTTCTGAAATCTATTAGAGACACAAGTAGGGGAAAATACAGTCTCTGAAGTTTGCTCTGTTCGTTTTCTGCCATTATGCCATTAGTTTTAACCATCTGTTTATCGGACTGGTGTTGGGGGGTGTTTGTTTGTTTTTCCTGGCTAGCTGAATTCTCCACAAGTGTCTTTGAATTTGCAGCAGCAATTCCCAGTGCCTCCTCTGACAGGATAATAATGGTGGGAGTGGAGCTCCCCAGCTGTGAAATCCAGCCAGTGATTCTGTGAGACTGCTGGACAGTATATGGGTTTGGGGTTATTTTCCTTATTCTTTTGCTCTTTTTATTAAAGATTTTTTTAAAATATCCCTAAGTTATTGTTAA
>JAOXNG010000057.1:23330889-23341660 GCA_028566535.1 Scolopax minor | reverse complement strand
AAGTCCTAAGTGGGGGAAGTGCACCTTAAATAAATTCACCCACCTCTAATTCTTGCCTGTAAATCACACTGGTGAGATGGATTCCTTTCCCACTCTTCACTTTAAACGCCCATGGTGTCAATATGTGGATCTGCTGTACTCTAACACACTAGGCTTGCTATATAGAGTTTTTATGGTTTAAAGAAGAGAAACAAGTACACATTTCGAGTGATTCCCTGACTAAATTTGGACATCAGTCTTCAGAAAAGTTACCCTCCTATACCTCTTTCTGTGAGACAATAAGGTACATTTTGAAGAACTAACATAGATATACATATCTACTGTGCAAACACCTATTTATTATTAGGTGAATCCTACATGAGATGACTACTGTGTCCTGTAATTCGGATGAGTAAGAGGTATCAATATTGCATACCTGAAGACAAGGAGTATTAGAACACCCTATGGTAGCTATCACTGTGGAAAGTGAAACACAATAACGCTTCTTATCAGTCTTGGAGACCTGCCCCTTCCCTTCTAATGCTTTTCAGACAACTAAGAAAAGGAAACCAGATGAAGAGAGATAATGTAGACCCTACTCGCCTGTTTGCAAGGAAAATGGCTGGAGCTTCACGGCTGCTACAGAATAATAACAGCTGTAAAGTTAGACTTTGTGAGCAAACTAAGTAAACATCTTCCACCATGCCACTCTATATTGTTGGACTTGAGACACAAAATAATGCAGTTGAGAGTCAGCATGCATATTATTCCACTGTGGCCTAAAGTAGCTATTATCAACATTAAATACTTGAAGCAATCTCAAAACCTGCAGAGTACATTACTCACTCATCTGGTTTCCAAGCATCAGAAGCCTCTCAGAACGGGTTTCTCCCATCTTCTGCTCTTTCCCAGCTCTTATTATGCATTTTCTTAATTTGCCCATTAACCATCTATCACACAAACAATATTTTCATATTCCTTTCCTCGGTCTAAACAGCAGTTTCCACTTTCTCCTCAGGATTTATGCCTCCAGAGACAAGATCTACTCAGGATACCACTGGGATTTGCACACATTTCTGCCAGAACTCCTTAGTGTCATTGGCACACATATAACCTCCACATAACAATTAAGGAGAAATCTGATGTAGGCATCAGAATATACCCTCTCCTACTTGTCAAATCTAAACTGAAGAGCACTAATCACTCTTGAAGAGAGTGACTATTCATACCTTAGGTTAGAAACTGGCAGCCTTATCTGCCATAGAAGGTACAAGTTCCTCAGGATTCCATACGTGAGCTCATCTGGGGAAGAAACAGAGCCTATTTTCATTTTTTTAATTTTATTTTTTTTTTAGTTATAGCTATTAGCATATAATTTAAAACAAGTGACCAAGTAATGGCCAAAGTATTCCTCCTCCAAAAAATCCTTTTACATACATTACAATGCCACAGTTTTGACTGTGTAGTGTATCAATGGCAATAGCAGCAAAGCTGTTCTTTCAGCATCTAATTTTGGAAATATTGTTCTTTTTGCTTTTAGGAGACCACAAATTTGATTGTTTAGTCAGACGATTATTTGCATTGCAGGACTCTTTCATACCACACATTACTGATCACATATCCAGCATCACCCAGTTGAAAGCAAAGAAAAGACCTCACACTACTTCTACTTTTACAAACTGTAAATAAATTGATTTATAAGTGAAATGTTATGTAGGAAACATTCTGAGAGCCATTTAAACCTCTGCATATGTTTATTGCCACTTCAGTAAGCCAAGGGCATAAATGTAGACTACACCTGCAGCGCTCCATGGTCTGCTCTCAGCTAACCTAAGCAATTAGTTTCAGAATATTTCACAAAAAAACATTCCTTTCCCTCAGGCTGAGTCTTACAAAGATGAAAAACAAAACAAAAGCATTGGTAATCAGCCTCATTGCAAAAAAAACCCCCATAAACTCTGGACATGGTACCTCTTAAAGCACAGCTGGGCTAGCAGCTCCCTTTACCAAAGCACTAGTTGTTAGCACAGGCTCTTTTGCAGTGAATACCAGATACTGCCTCTTTAATATTCAGAATTGGTAGTGACTACTGCCAGCCCATAATCTTAGCTTGTTTTCAGTAATTGGCTAAAGTTACTTGTCAAATCTGTACACAAAAAATGTCTTCAGAAAGACTGGAGCTTAATTTTGCCTAGCCAGAAGGAAAGTTGTTAGGACTGCGATGAGTAAAGCTAAATTTCATTAAGCTATCATAAAGTTTACTCACCCTGAAAAACACTTAGCTATAAATGAGGAATAAGATATATATGGAATAAATAAGTGAGAAATACCTATGGGCGAGAGACTGAGAAGGCTGGAGCACAAGCAGCACAGAGAAGAAAAAACAAAATAGAAAACCAAAGTTACTCCAACACAAAGCACAAATGAAACACAGTTTATTAATTCTCAGTAGAGGGAGACCTCAATTCTATTACACTTTGAACACACAAAGCATACAAGCCAGTAAAATAATAATCTACTGGAACATTATTTTTATTAGTGTGATTGTCAGTACTTATCTTACTAAGACAAAAATCAACACTTCCTCAAACTCTTTCCCAGCTGTTTATCTTTCAGAAGCAGTACTTCAGTGCATCAATTTAGCAATTTATGAGCATACCTGCATCTGCTCCGGTTGTTCACCACATCAATTTTCTGAAACAAAATTATCTCCTTGTTTCCATTAATTGGTCATTACAACATGTTGATCCCAGCAGTTCATCATTTGCTATAATTTTGTCAATTAAAAAACAACAAACCAGCCTGGAAGATGATCTCTGCTAATGGTACACCACATCCCCTGTATTTGCTGTTATCTAAAACCTTCCTTTGCTATCTTAGAATTGCTTGATAAAGCTTCTTGTTAAATACTTTGAATGAAGCCTTCGCATTCAGGATGTTCTACTGCCTGGTTAATTACAGCATAATTCTAGCTTGGCACTTCCATCTTCCTTACTGGCACTCAAATTTAGAAAATCTTACTGATGCCATTTATTAAAAAGCTTATATTCAAATGGGTCAGAATTTCAAAATCACACAGACCCATAAGGGAAGATAAATTTTCACAAGTGTTCACTGAAAGCAAATACAGCACACATGTCGCTATCAATTAAGCAGATGTTCATTTTTTTCTGAAGATGCACCTTTCCTCTAGGAATAGAAATATTTAACTTAAATTTTAATATCCAGCAGCTCCCACTGTCTTCATGTTGGAAAGAGAGCTCTTTAGAAGCCTGCTTAGCTCAGAAACTAAAGCTTAAACAAGCTGCTAGTTTGAATAAATATGAGTATTTTTAGAAATAATTCTTGAGTTAGAAAAGTTACTCCCATGCCCACTTGTGTGTGATAAATGCTAAGAGTAAAAACTCTTCTGTTTACTTCTACCATACAGAATAGAAGAAATCAATGTTGTTTCACTGCAGATTTAACACACAATATCTTGGTAACGCTTGCATTAGTGAGATTCAAACAGAAAGAAGAGCAGAAGCTTGCCTAATCTCTTGGGAAGCAGTACAGTCTACTTCAAAAGGTCAACACGTGTATATTGAGGAGGTAAGGAAATAGCATTTAAAAATATATTTCTACTCCTAAAATGGGAATTTTAATTCGGAACATTAGTGATCTCAGGGGAGATGCAAAAAATTAGAGAATCAACAAAAACCTAAACCATTTTTCTAATAGCTGAATATATAAAAGTATCCTCAATGCAAGTGACACAGTCATGATAAATCAGGTAGCTGAAAAATCAATTGACATAACAGGGACAGGAATTAACAGAGTCACTACATTAACAAAATCTGAGTGATGCCTCAATGCAAGGTCTTCATACTAAGACTGATTTTTTTTTTTTTACTCTCATTTGGGCTGGTTTCTGGAAGAAAAGCCCATTCAAACCCATTGCTGAATTTTGTCTGTGTTTGAAATATGTGGTGCACCACGCACGGTGCAATATTCAGTTATGGTAATTGCTGCTTTGGGTTTTGATATGAGAGAAGTCCTGCAGGCTGAGATTCCATCTCTTCTCCAGCTTCTGAAGGGCACACAAACCTCCCATCTACTCAAGCCAGACAGCTGGCATTATCACTATTCTGAATTTTTTTATATACGCCAAGTTCAGAATCAGGAGGAAGACAGCAGAAACATGTATGGTTTTGTTTTGATATTTTTTACCTATTATCTTATACTTTGAGGGAAGATTTTTAGCTTGGTTCTCCCAGAAGAACTACTGCATTAGGTCTCTGACAGAGGATCCATTTGTGTCAATTGCTGCAAGCAAATCTGCCCCTCTTTGTTAGAGGACACTTTCTCCTCACCAAACGCATACAGATGTCGCATCCAGAACAGGACATTCCAAATGTACTCATAGCAGCACGTTTGCAAGATTTTCCCAATACAAGAGAAGATCCATAAGAGCCAATCATTCCTTCTTTGGTTCTCTCTTTCCTGTGCTAGAGTGTTTCTGAATTTTACTAGTTACTTCTTTTGTCAAAATACTTTGACTGGTTGTAAGTCAAACCCCTTTTTTACTCTGAAGTCTGTCAAACACTGGTTTCTCCAGTGCTCCCTGAACATAGGAGCCAAAAAGCAGGTACACAAATCTCCCATCCTCTCAAGGCAGAAAGCTGGCATTATCACTGTTCTGAATTTGTTTATCTAAGCCAAGTTTAGAATCAGGAAGGAGGCAGCAGAAACATGTATGTTTGCTGAGCAGGCTTGTTCCTCTGGCTAAAATCAATGGCAGTGACCTATCACCCCTCTGCTGGAAAGTTCACTTTAATACAACTTCAGACTTTAACTACCAATCAGCCTTCCTTACCAATTTGAACAATTACCTGCCTTAGCAACATACTGTTAATAAAAAGCAAAAAGGATGACTAACAACATTTGGATATCTCCAGTTGCTGAAAGATAAAATTTGCCTTTAATCCTTCTCTGTAACACAACCACATATTAGCAACCTGAAGTTACATAACACGCTGTATTTCAATTCTTTTCACATCCTGGATCTGAAACTCCAGTTCACATTAAACAGTCTTTGATGGTTGATATCAACTTACCTTGAGCAAACGCTTGCATTTTAAACTCGGAACCTGCAGTGGCGTTTGATGTGGCCATCAGACCAGAGCCCTCCCAGTGCCCTTTCATCCCCCAGTGCTGCCGAGCCATGAGATACTCACTCCTGCTAATGCCTGCTCCTGGCTATGGGACAGGCACAGTCACGCAGCCACTGCCTCGCACCACGACTGAACTCGGCAAGAAGGGTGTGGAAGAGAAATAGGTGTTTCCCCCCATGTCCAAAGGAGAAGGTAGCTCTAGAGAACAAGTTTTAAAGCCAAATTGTCCCTTTCAATGTCTCAGTACAGATTTGATCAGGTAGACTAAACCACAGGAAACACTCTACCAAGGTATTCAAACAGAGCTTGCACTTGTTGCTGTTATGCTCTCCTGCAAGACTTTTCCCCCTTGATAACTCAATGGCCACAGCAAGAACCATTACAGCAAAATCAATTAATGTCTTGCAGTGTAAAAATATACCATACAAATGCTTCAGAACCCTGTCCCACTTTTGATCACAATGACTCTGTGGACACCTGCATCCAAGATGAACAAACACAATATTAAAGGAAGGACAGACATCTGCACTACATCCTTCCAGTTTTACCACACGAAGTTTTAAAAAAAATTTGAAGAAACAGACACCTTTCCATTTGCAATATTCATGAGCAAATTTCACCAGCAATAGAAAAGAAATTTATAACCACATCTGTGCCACTGAAAGGAATTTATTTTTCTTCCAAATTGCCCTTAAGGAAAATGTGAAGAGGCTACTTATTATGGCAGTGCTTTGAATAATGTGTTTTTATGTTGTATTAGAAACCTCTTTGCAGTGCTAGAAGCCTACCTGGCTCTGCAAAACTGAATGATTGCTGTATTATTATTAACTGCACATTAGAAGACAAATTACAAATAAAAGTATAACCTCTAAAAGATGTAGTCTGCTTAGTCCTTATAAAGGCTGGTGAAAGTAATGCAGAACAGCTTTGTGATAAGATTTAAATCTAAAGTATGTTTTAAATTTAAATTACCTTATTCTTAAGTATTTCAAATGCCCTAATTTTAAGATAGCTTAATTATTCCCTATTATGTTCTTGGTTTGCATCTATAGCTTTTTTTCCTCAGTAATGGCCAGTAGTTCTAGCCACTCGCCTTAAAACAAGACACACTGGAAAAATATGAAAAAGAAATGTAAATCAAACGTAAAGTGTTTACAGACAAAACACTACACTGGAAAACAGTAACATAGAAATACTTACTTTTCTGGAGAAATATCACATAGAAACGTCAGCATTACACAAATACTTCAACTGCTTACATTTACACTTAAATGTGATTAAAATAGTCAGACACTATATGAGACTGAAACAAGTTTCTCTATGCTGGTTTGGTCAAGACATACTGAAAAAATGCTCACAATAGGTCAAATTTATATCAAAAAGAAAGAATACTGATTACCACCCCCACCACCATTTATCTATTTCCTATAAAGTTTCAACACATAACATACTGCAAAATCTTTCAGTGGAACACCAGAGAGCTGTAGCATACAGAATGCAGGGGGATCTGAAGTCTTTCATATAAACTAAACCATGTTCCTCCATGACCAGTAGCAGTATAATACCCACTTGATAAGGGCTAACCAGAGAGAGATCCCTATAACCTCCTGAAGATTGTTAAGCACTGCCTAAACAGCAGAGCCTCTGCTAACAAAGTTATGACGAAAAACATTGCCACCTTCCCCAGTCCTCACTGTCTACAGCATGAAAATCTATAGCCTGACAATTTTTTTCAAGGAAACAAAAAAAAAGTTATGCTGGCATTGCTAAACTCTTCCCCCAAACACATAATAAACTGATAAATGCTCCCTTTGCTGGTATAGCTGCCTCCACACCAGCAGTATCAGTGACAGAGTGTGGGGTTTTCATTTCCTGCGCCAACAAAACACACAGCTATCCCAGGAACACGTGGTTGCACAGAGCTAGTCTTACAGAAGGACATCTAGAGCAGATTCTGGAGAATAAGGAAAACAGTTTAGGCACAGCTGCTGTCTCTTCCTCTAACACTGACAGAAGGAAAAATGCCTACTTTCTGCCTGCCCCTTCCTTCCGTAGGATGTAGATGCCTAAACGGTCAAACCTTGAGGCACCTCCTGTGGCACTTCAAGGGTCTGGTGCTGCTCATTTACTCCACAGACAGGAAAATAACAGGTCAATTCTCTCACAGTTCCTGCCTTTTTCTGTCCTCATGTTTTGAAACTCAATGCATCTCAGCCTGAACCTCCACACAGTGTGGTCCATAAGCATTCCATGACTTCTCAGGCCTGCCCATGATCTGAAGAAGCCCCAAAGGGCAGCATTACTGATGTAGCAATACACAATCTTGTTTCTTATTTCCATGTAGGGAAATAAGAGAAATGAATAGAAAAGGTACAAAAATTGAAACCAAGTCCAGAAAAAGTACAATGCTCACTCTGGCATCATGCCCTTATTCTGTCCCCTCCCAAAGATATATATAACAATAACATAATGCCTTGATGAAGCTCTTTTTATCTTAACCACATGTCATATCTGCAATAATTTCATCATAGCTTTAGACTTTTTATGTGACAAATACCACACAGGTAGAAAAGTAGTTATCACATAAAGTGTCTTGGAACATTATGACAGTAAGATTAGAGTAAGCTGGTAGAAATAAAACACTGCTGTAACTAAATATATTCTACCCACAAGACAAGAATTCAAGAGACAGAGTAACACGAATCCTGAATTTCATGTGTACCTCTGCAAACCATCACTTGACTACTTTTTAAAGCAATTTATCTTACAAGCAAAAAATAGCTGGAGTAGCCTCTAATATGATGTTTAGTGGTTTTCAGAACAGGCCAAAATCTGTTCCAGGACCTTCTACCAGAAAATAAATGTAGCCCTTTAGTCACTCACAAGGGTTCAAAGAAGGAACTGCACAGCTGCCTAGGAAGTTAATGTCAAAAGAAAAAAAACAAAACAAAACAAAACAACAAAAGCTATCTCAGTAGAAACTACCAATCCCAAACTCTTTCTCTTGATTTAAAGCACCAAAGCCTGGAACTTATCTCACCATTTAGGTTACAAAATGCATTTGCTTCATAAAGCCTCCTCACAGAACCCCACAGTTAAATCACAACATTTTTTTCTTTACCTTTTTTTCTTTTTTTTAAAAAAATATTTGCACTGTTCCTGGACCATAAAAACAGGCTTTCATTTTAATCTGCTTAACACACTGTGGGAAAGGGCTTCTAATTTCACAGCACTGAGATAAGACAAATAATTCATATAACATATTAGCACAACATCTATGGCAAAAGCATTTAGTCGGAGCTCATTGGAAACAATAGGGTGGTGAAGCAAATCTGAGGCAACTGTTTGAGACCCCACCATGCACTAAAATACACTTTATTACATTCCATAGTAAAGACAAGATCACAGGATATTAATGTATGAATTGTCCAGAGGCAATAAGGCAGTAAATTCCCCTCCCCTTAACAGACACTGTAGCTTCCCCCACTACTCCAGTCCTTTTCTAAATGTTTGGGTTGTTGTTTTTTTTCAGGCCATTCTCCAAATCAGTCATCTTTCCTTTGTGCCCTTTCATTACACTTCTTCCTTAAGTGCTACATCTTTCTTTTACTGTTCATTACCCAAAACTACCCTGCTCCCCCTTTGGCTTCATTTACTTCCTTTCTGGGTTTGTTTTTACGTTTTCTATTGCAGCCTTTCCAGAGCTGGGTTTGCTTCCAGTGTGCATTCTGCTGTGTGCAGAGAAAAGCAATGCAACAAAATATTTTCAGTATATTGGCACGAGTCCCTACGTAGCCACTTGTGATCATTTGCTCTCAAATCCCTAAAGACATTTTGCTTTGAACCTCTGCTGTGGAAAAGAAAAGAAAGGATACGTGGAAGAAATTCAGAGGAGACTTGCCAATTGGAGAGATCTGTGACAAGCCATTTCTACAGTCTCTAAACTGGGCTAAAAACAACAGGAAGGTGGACTTGGATATGCCAGTCAGCCATCTCAGCTCACGGCCAGAGCAGAGAAGCCCAACACTAGGACTAAATACAGCCTGTTAAATGGAAGCTCCTGGCTCCCCCAAAGCCAAACTGCTCTGCTGATCCTGGCTTCATCCGGAATATTTTGTCCTCGTTCCCTCCAAGGTGAATGTTGTATGAGAGAGCATTGCCTGGAGAACTGAACCCAAAGATTTTAGTGACAGAACTCCTTGAGCCTCTTTCTAAGAGATGCAGGCACTGCTGTGGAAAGCTAATGACTATCTAGAATTTTGGAAGGATTTTGTTTCCCTTTAAAAACAAAAATAAATATAACTTCCCTTCTTCTTTTGCATAGCCCTAGATATTACACTACTAGTCACACTAGAGCATCTCTGGGACACTGCTGACCTGGCACAGTAATTTCAGTGGGGTATTTTGGTCAAAAAAAAGTTAACTGCAACTTCTCACAAACTAGAGCCAGAAATCCCTAGAACGAGGTGAAGTGATACAGTGTAATTTACACAGAAAACAAAAGAAAAGGAAGAGAATTCAGTTATGATCCAACCCTGTTAGAAGCAACCACAACAGATTTTGACAACTAGCCAAAATCTAGAGAGATAAATACCAATGAGCTGGGTCACTTCAACTGTCAGCTTTCTCGATTTTCTGCAGGTAAGTCCTACAATTTGTTCCCTTTCCTTCCCTTCTTTTCCCCATCAGGAAACAGAAAGGACTTTTTGATTGTTATAAGCATAGAATTAGGATTTCAGGAATTACAAAATAAAATTTATAGTGATCTTAACAAACACATTTCATATACAGTGACAGATAAGTGTAACTTAGGTTCTGTACACAAGGAAATTCTTGCTCATCTCCTAACAGCTGTTTTAAGTAAGGATGTAAATTCTTCTCCAGCAATAGAGCCACAGTATGATACTGAAAGCAAAATTATAGCAGACTAACAATACATCTGTCGAAGTAATTACAACTACTTACCCAGCCCCAGCTATCCTGAAAACAACAGTTACCTTTTCTCCAAAGTAATTTTCATTAGCATTAGAATTTTTTATTTTTCTTAAACCATTTCACAGTGGAGTTCTTGATTACTAGCAGTCCTCTCTTGATCTTTACCCTTAGCTCTGTACAGCAAAGTAGTATTGCTGACATCAATAGAATCATTCACAACACTTAGTATTAAACACACATACAAACTGTCACAGGATCAAGTCTTCTGCCAGCAGAGCAGAACTCTTCTAATAGCCAAGGGTAGCTTTCATGCTGTATGACTGACCTTAATCTGATCTCTTCCAGATTCACGTTCATGAGCTTCAATTTTTAAAAATACATCTGATTTTAGCAGAAAATAATATACCTTTTAAATGTCAATACTGTTGAATGGTAATGAAATCTGTAGAAATGACTTACTGGTTGTTTTTTTAAAAAGCTCTCAAAGTGCAAAGACTGGCCGGCCATCGACAGATGGGCAAAAATGCTTAGAGACTGGAAGTACAACGCCACTAGGTATTTCTTCATCCATTATTCTCCCAAGCATCAACCCTGTAAAGAGTTGCTTTTGTGCTTTTGCTGACTTATTCTTATGTGTATTATCTCAGAAACACTAGGACTTAACTTCAGATGTTAATAGTTCAGACTGTATTTCATTATAATTT
>JAOXNG010000057.1:23301504-23313060 GCA_028566535.1 Scolopax minor | reverse complement strand
AGCCACCCCAAGATCAGTGAATTATGTTCAAAAGAACAAGAAGTGGTTCATTTAGAAGTTTGTGGGTTTTCATAATTCAACACTACATGCAAAAAACATGCAGCTCTACTTAAGAATCTGTGATGGTCTGAACATAAAACTGAAATCAGCTTTAAATTCTCGTACCTTTGTCCCCTAGTATTGCCCTAGTGTTTGAAATCAATTTGTTCAGATTTTCAGAACTAAAAGATTTTTACTTCTCATCAAAAAAACCCTTAACTATTTTATATCGACTATTCACAATTGTTTTTCACCATGAAATTTTAAGTCTTTCCCCCCTTTCTATACACACCTCAAAAAATGCCAAAATCTAACCAAACTAGGGAAAGAGGTTTAAAAACTAAGAAACAATTAATATGGCTTGTATCGCAAGGGCTTCATGCCCCTCTGCTTCAAGAAGACAAGAGGGAAGAAGCAGTATACAATGACCTTCCGAAATGGATTGTATTAGTGCATCATTTCAGGTTCATGAACAAATCCAGGAGGCCAATTTCTTACTTTAGATTAAAAAACCCTTAATATTTTTCCACCTCAGAATTTTCCAGTTACATTCAGGGATCTTGCGTTCTTTCATTTGGCATGCTGGGCCTCTGTCTGGTCAGCTGCGAGTTTATGTTCCAACACGAAAAGAAAATTATTTTAGGTGCTCAAAATACAAGTTTCATGCGTTTAGGTTCTTCCTAATCTGAACTCATAACTCTATTCCATGGGGACATCTTTATCAAGGAATAGATTCTTGCCTAGTATGCTGGAATTAAAAATTCCTTACTAATTAATTTTTAGCTGGCACAAATCACAGCCTTTTTAAGTTCAGTAGGAACTGCAAGTCTATTCTCCTTGTTTAACCACTTATAATTAAAGACAAATAAATAGCTCAGCTGTGTTCCCCCCCCATCCCCGATGAATGAACTGATTACCACAGTAAGTTTTTCTGTAAAACTTTGGTTTGTAGATAAGAATATTTTTTTAAGAGTCCAACTCCCCAAATACTTTCCCTTAAGAGTAAAGGAAATGAGAGGGCATAGTTCTGAAACTGATCATAAAAAGTTTCAGAAGTGTTTTTTTAAAAGCCCATAATTATTTTTAATATTCAAAGATGGAATATTTGTTTAAATGACCATGCTTGCATATGCTTCTACGACACTTTTATAAGCAAAACTGCATAACCTCTGGACTGCATACATAGACATAGGATAATCATACATTTTGCTTAGTATTTTGTGTGTCAGGTAACGATACCTGAATACCCCTTTTGGCTGCACACCATTAATAGAATGTATACCTCAGACTTTATGGGGAAGCAAAACATCCAGAAAACAAAACCCCTCAGCGTTTTTATATGCAGTTACATATATTTATGCTATTAAAAGATTACATTTTTAGAGAAGTAAGGCTTGGAAAGCATACAGCTAGCAAAGAGAGAAACTGATCACATGCTTTACATGATACATGCTTAAATGCTTTGAACTAGGACCTCATAAATGCCAGCAATATGGTCTTTAATATTCTAGATTTTAAAATGGACTATTAAACCACAATATTTTTAAATTATCGAAGCTTCCTTCTAAGAAATATAAAAGCTTAAATTAAAATTTAAGATCTGTTACCTTTTCTTTTTAAATACTCCCTATTCTTAAAGTTCTGATTCAACTCAAGAAACTCAGTGGTACTAAAACAGTCAGACAGTTGTATTTTATTTCACCTAAAAAATATTATTTTGCAATAGAACTATTTCACTGTTGTAAAACTGAACTGCCATTTTTGATTAGTCACATGATACTATTTCTGTTCCACGACAGCATCTGTGGAATTACCAAGAGGAGAGTTAGAAGAAGCCATAACAAGAACAATCCTCTGTACGATCACTGTGTTCGCCTAGAAGATGGTATATGTCCATATACATATGTATATATACACTGTGTAATCAGACTGCTCACTGTATATACTTGGTGGTTTAGTTTCTGGACCATCAGGAACACAGACAAAACAGCTCAGAGGTTCAAAACAAGCCCCTTGCTGTAAATATATGTGGATTCATTTAATGTTTTCAGTATTAGCCATGAAGAAGCTTAATCCAAGTTACAGTACTTGTTTTGCCAGTACAGAGAAGCAAGAGATCAAAAGGACCACAAATAGTTAAATAATATCCCTCTGTTCTTGTCAGGCAGATTGACACAGATGCAGCAACCTGCTTGAGCTTCTGAGGAAGTTAGACCAGGGAAATGGCAAGCCCCAGGGATGACAGACCTGTTCATCACAGCCTTCCACTGCACTAACAATCTTTTCTCCATCTCTTTTCCTCTTGCTTTGCTCCATTTCTACTCTTAAAAAACATCCCAATTTAAAAGAGCTGCCTACTCACCTGAGGCACAAACTCCCAATGGGAATAGCTCCAGCTATTCAAATCTCCATGCTGGGGGTTTCAAAAATTAGGACTTGACCTACAGCTGGGGAGAACTTGGAGAACCACCTCAGAACTGTCCTGTCAAAGCCCAGCAGCTGTAGCAGTGTTCTGAGAGGAGTCAGTCATGTCAGCAGCCATTTAACCATGCTACCAGACAGCTTTTTCAAAATCCTGATTCTTCCCTAGGACCCTTCCCTTTGAACTAGCACCTCATAGGACCACCCAAAGTGATGTGTGACACTACACATACATATATTTAGGCTTTTATCCAGAGGCCCCTTGGTTTGTGACTGTCTTGTATTCATACTGTGCCCACCTTCTAAAGTGCCTAATTGGTGGTAGAAAGCCATTAAAGGACAATGAGGACATGTGTGATCAAAGTAAATTTATTTTTATGTTTAAGTGAATACACACAGAAACTTGTCTGGTATTCAGTGATCCGCACTTTCTGAAGCATTGCTCTCCACAAATACAGAAATTCAATAATTAGCTTTCAAGCCATTCTTTAAATTTCTGGGGTAGATATATAATGAATAAGAGCCAGTTATTCATTAGTATGCAACACCTGAAAACTGTTATCCCTTTCGATGAAACTGACCCAAGGTTTCCCTGCCATTGGAGGGAACTAAAATTGCAGTGGACAGAATAGTGTGCTTTACCTAAGAAAGCAGAAAGAACAAAGTAAGTTTATTACTCAAATAAGCAATTTTTTCCCCTAAATTTGTAAAAACTACGGAAAAAAAGTTTTATTAGGAAAATAGTATAGAGCCCCCTACTTTTGGTCTAATACATCCAAACAGCATGCAAGCCTTCCAAGATGCAGAATAGGTGTCAGCTGTTCATGATTTAGCAAGAAGTGGCCTGCCTAACCCGTTAAGTCTGTTGCCTATGAACCCTCCCTGGTAACGGGGAAAGGGAGAAAGGCTCCCACACAAAACCCTCCCCATTTCAAGACTTCAGTCCTGACTCATCCCTGCCACAGACTCGCTTTTTGGTTACAAAGAAATAGTTTTGTTTGATTTTAATTTCATTCTGAATTGGAACAGCATTATTATTCTTCCCAGGAACTAGAAGTGGTTAGTGTGCAGCTATTCTATATTTAAGCAAGATTGTGCTTAATGCTTTCAATTTTAGTGCCACTGCCTCTGGAGAATCTGTGATACTGCTTGGTCACCGCTACTTTCTTTATCGCAGCAGGTTGCCAATGCAAGCAGTTCCTGCACTGCTATGCCAGCTCAGCCGAGCAAGACCAGGCGTTTTGTGTTTGTTCTGCCGGTGTCTGACTACAGTAGCAGCTATTGATGAACGTTCTGAAAGACAAAAATCTCTAAATGCTGGAGAAAACAGTTAAAGCAATTGGCTCACCGAAAAGAAGAAAAGATCAGATTGCAGTGCAGTTTGGAAGCTATGAAGCCCATTAATAGCAATATGTTCTCCACACACTGAAAAGATTAAGCTAATTAGTAAATTTCTGCAGTTCCCCCAAGAAGCCTTGTAGATTACTAAACGGGTCCACAATACAACTGGCATCATTCAAAGATGTGCATTTACATTTGATCATTTAACAGAGTGTTTCTCACAGTTCTTCTAATTATGGACTGAGCACCACTCCTCTAGACTCCTAAAAAAAGATTAAAAGTAAAACCTGCTGTCTCTGCATTATCTCCCTCCCTGTTTTAACTCCAGAAACAGCAATTTTTGGATGAACTAACTTGTGCACACCTCTGCAGCTTCATTAGGAAGGAAAGGATTACTGTTCTCCTATCACTCTCAGGCTTGTGCATGAGGGATGCACTTCCTCAGTCTCATTCTGCAAACAGGACCCCTCCACTTTTTACTCGGAGAAGGCCTGATCAGCAACAAGCTCAGAACCGCTCCACAGTGTCATGTCCAACAGTATTTTCCCCCCTCTACATCCTCAGAAATAAAAAGGTACTGCATTCCCAATGTCAGCATACCTTTGGAACAGATTTTTTCCCTGTCTTCACCCTGCCTTGCAGATTACCAGGATGGAGAGAATTCTTCTGGAATCAGGAACACACAAGCCTTAATAAACTTGCATGCTCTAAACAACCGGCTGCTCCAGTCCCTGCAAAGGCCCTCACACCTTCCCTGGGTAGCTGGGACAGAACTTCTCTCCACTACAGCTTTGGCGATCAGGTAGTCTTCTGAGTATAGCCAAAATTCATTTTGTCCACTGTGATTTATTTGGCAAAATTCATAGCAGGCCACTTGCTCCCGAGACGGGCAGCTCTAAAGTATGTCATTCCATGACCATAATTTGAAAATCCCTGCTGTAGACAGCGCTCTGCCTGGTCAATCAAAATGCTCAGAGGCATCCATGAAATAGGAAGGATCTTGATACTCATTGACAAACAGCAAAATTCATGCCCAGGAAACACAGTAGTCAGATGTGAAAATGCAAACTCATTAGTAAGCACGTTAAGTTGTCCCAGAAGTTTTTTCAGTCACCGCAATTTTATAGTTCTTTCCAAACACATAATAAATAAAGAAAAAAATCAAGAATTGCATTATGTAGCAAACTGGGTACACCTGAGATCATGTAAAAATGGAGGAAAGGAGCAAGAAATCCAGAGCTGGATTCATTGTAAAGAGACCTCTCAAACACCAGGCTTTTCATATGTGCAAATAGTTTCCATCTGGATACCTGCAAGTTGAAGAAGCAGGTCTAGGCTGTCTAACCAGTTGGGAACAACAGCAGGACCTTATCAGAGACTGGCTGTCGTCAGTCCCACAGACCAGTGGATTTCACATTAGGCTAAGGAGGTGCTTTCAGATCTTAAGAACAGCCCAGCTAGAATTACTTTTGTGCTGTATATGGATTTATCAAGCTGAAGACATTGAGGAGCTAGAACTTGTGAAATGCAGCTTGCCTGGCTGAAGTTGCACTGAGTTGGCCTGTGCCTGAGTTGCTATTTGTCAAGTTCTCTGCTTCTGAAGTAGTCAGAGGAATAAAGTGAAATTGCAGACCTGAGATATCACCCTGCTGTTGTGCTACAACCACTTCCTATGCTTTAGAAGAACCTCTTATACACTTAGAGGGATGCTCCAGCTGCAAACTTTCAAGGCTAATTTTGAATCACACTTAGATTTTAAGAGGTTCTAACAAAGTATAGGGCTATAGGCATACAGATTGATAAATGCTTCAATAATGGGTATAAAAGTTGTCTATGTTATTTGATTCTATATTTATGCTTTTACTCATTAGTGAATTTAATTATGTTGCCCAGGCCGAAAATGCCCTTTCTCAAGTTATTTCTCCATATAAGGGATTCAGATGCTTTTCCTCTTCTCTGGTCTTTTATATGATGTAATAAGACAAATAAATACAAGCTAGAATAACAGCCATATATTAATCTGTTGAGCATTCCCAGAAAGCAAAAATAATTTCCTGTTTAAAGTTTCTATGCACCATTAAAGAAGCCAGAAGAGGCAGATGGAACTGCATTCTATACTGGAACCTTAAGAGATTCTCTAGAGGGAAAAATAGTGGGGTTTCATCTTCATAAAGGGAGAAAGGAACTTACTGAAAAATAGATAAATAAAAGACTAAAAGATAAATAAAAGACTAAATGCTACCTTCTGGATTCTGGTTATCATAATAAACAATTCATTCCACTATTTTTTTCAGTTTTTACTTTTATCACTTTTCATAAAAGTTACAGTAAACACCTCATTTGCATCTATCTCAACTATACTAAGACAACTTTGGAAAATACACTCCAGTCAATGACTTGTATCATCTTAATTTGAGCTACATTATGCATCTAGAATGCCTTAATAGTAGTATGGCAAAGTTTGGATAAAGATACAAGTAAGGTTTGATACTCTCAGTTGGGTTTTCAGTCAAGGAGAGCTACACATGTTCTTAAGTATCACCCAGGTCTATGCAAATCTAGAAAAAAACAATAGATGTCCTGAAACTTGTTTCTTAAGGGAATGTTCTAAGCATTTAGTTGTCTGAAAAATTTCAGTTGTGTCTCGTTTATTCAAAACCAGTGTTCTTCTACTGGCTTATCTTGATTTTTCCTCAAAGGCATTGGTACAATGCATGAAATGGGAAGATGAGAATAAAGACTACTTGTAGAGGTTGTATCAAGATAGAATATCACATGATAATACTTAGAATTGGAGCTGAGCTAATTACATTGGAGCTAAGCCTGAGAATTATTTTTGGATAGTGATAATTGTCTGTAGACCAAGTTCAAGTTCTTTTTCAGTAGAGGCTCCTGTACCACCTTTGAAAAAAATCAAGCTTAGAAAAAAAATTAAGTCTTTTCAAAAGCACTCATGAGACACTGGAACACAATTCACAAAAAGACTTCCCCACAGTGACACTGAACTTCACAACATCTAACTCACAGTCAAATGAGGCTTAAAACAATCCCCCAGTGCCCCCAGTTAGGTGCCCAGGGTTTCTCTACAATGCCGAAGGAGGCTTAGACAGAGATGAGGTTCATGCAGAGTAACAGAGATGTCTTCAGGCTGCAGACACCAGGTGAGCAATCCTCACTGCAGGGACATAGCTGCCCCTACTCTCTGAACTTTCAGTACTGAAGCTTTTTCTGTCATAAAACAGAGGGTACACCTGTCTTTTATAAATAGCTGTAGGAAGAACTCTTTCTTCATCTTATACATCAGTGGTTAGAGCTCTTACAAAAGTTTAAGGACATCTCTAATTCCTCCTCCACCTGAGGTCTACATCTTTTATACAGGGAAGTGTAAGGTAGATACACTTTCAACTTCTGTTCTTGAAGCTCTCTCCACTGTCCAGAGAACAATAGGGAAAGAGAAGAGTATGAGTCTATATCCTAGTAGTTATGCACTGCTCTGCATAATTGTTTCCCATTATAGAAACAGTGAACAACAGACTTCCTTAGGTAGTGAACTTGCTCAAAATTGCATGAACTAAGGTGTAAGTATCACCATCACCAATGCCTGCCCTTCTGGAGAAAGGCATCCAGAACACGCACAGAGAGCTGCAGTAACCAGTTAGTCTGCCTTGGATGTCAAAGTTCAGCTCTTCCTTCCCAGCCCCTCAACACCAAAACAGTCCATCCTATAGCAGCATAAGGCTGCAGTTTGCATGCCCACAATGGGTCAGGGACAGCCATTGCTTCCACAGAGACAAGTTTGCTGAGTGGCACCATCACACCTTTGGGTGCCACCAGCATTCACAGAGTGCAGCAGCTTTTGCTGAACCCTTAATAAGCAGAAACTGTGAGTAGGAAGCCAGTGCCTTTTCAGAAGTGAACAAACAGCTTGCTTCTCTATGATGGGCAACAGCCTCCACATCCTGCTGTATTCCCAGCTTCTGTTGAAGTTAACATTCAGTGTCTCCTGGCTCCCAGCTCCCACTGTTTCTCAAAGCACTTCACAAAAGCAGCTGCAGTGTACACAGGGGGAGCAGAGGTGCTGAGAGGAACATAGTGATGACCCCACTGACTGCAGAGGTAAGCTCTATAAAGCAGAGAAATTTCTTAGGTTTAGATGCAAATTATCCTCTCAACATTACGCACCTAATCAATGGTGATTTAACCACAGTTCAACCCACCTCAAAGAGCCCCATGGTAAGTGGAGGAAATACTGCTCAAATCTAATGGATATGCCCTTGAATTTGTTTAATTACTCAGCTCTACTTTTAAATGAAATGGACCAGCTTTAACTCATTACTCTCCTTTTTTGGGGAACTATCATGAGGCTGCCAAAAACACTCAAAATTTCTAGTCTACTTCCTGGTTTGTATTGTATCTTAGTCTTACACAGTTCCACTGGGAAACATTCCCTGTAATATTTCTTTCTTTTGAGAAAGCACAAAAAGTGGTATGACTCATACAAAAATAACTTAAATATTTACCATTGATAATGAAAAACATTGAGCTGGAGAGTGTAATATTCAGCATATTTATCTGGCTCAAAATGTGTAATACTGCTACTTTTTCACATACAAAAGAGGTTTTTAAAGGTACATTTGGGAGAATTCACACACCTTCAAGTTCAGAACTGTAAGACAAGATATAATTTATGCTCTTTGCTGCTTTAAACCTCTTTCAGTGGAGGAAATTACAACGAGAAAAGTATTCGAAATGTCAGACAAAGAATATTAATATTGCAGGCACTCTTAAAAAAATCAAATAGTCTTTTAATTAAAACTTGTTTTAAGTTTCTTGTCAAAATAAGAAGGTAGGCTGTGTCATAGCTGTATTTAGGCAAATGTAAGCAGGGTTCTCAGGACTGGAGGAAAAGTTTAATAAGGGTTTGGTGCATCTGGTTTGGCCATTGATGTTTCTCATCTCATTGAGTTATGGCCCCAACAGATGATTGATGAGAAAAGCTCAGCTGCCACACATTTCTACAAGTACTTTAAGTCTTGGAAAAAAACTTAAAATCATTGGGGAAGTACAAGAGAAACAGAGTGGGAGAGAGACAGACTGCATATCTTTTCCCTTTCTCTGAACTAATAGAGAGTATGCCTAAGAAACCAGGCGTATTGATATAACTGAAAATCATGCACAGAAGTGCACTTTACCACATCTATAAAGACAGCCACCCAGGCAAAGCTAAAACTCTGGAAGGAAGCACTGACATATGGGTATCTCTCCCCGGGCAGGAGACATTTCAGTCTTTTCGCCCAGACTCGCAGAAACGCATTAGTCTCAAAAGTGTTTCACAATTATTTCAAACGAAAGCTTAGGTGGAAAGACTGAAAAGTACAAAGGCCTTGCCACAGCTCCCATCTTACTTAAAAAACTTCCACTGACTTCAGAACTGCGAAAAAGGGTTGTGCTGTTTCTGAGCTGCCAGGCAGCTGAACCTGGCTCCTCTTCACATACAACCAGGATGAATTACAAAGCTGTCAGTCATGACACACAGTTGCAACATATTATTTGCTGCATGCACACACCTGACAGATTTCATTCTCCCCTTCCCTTCGCCCATATTCCTGAGGCTTTTACTTTATTCCATTCTGGAGTTCTGCTTCTTTACTAGATATTTTCACCAAGAACTCACCTTTAATAACCTTTCCCTGGGAGTTTTACCTTTTCATTATGGCCCTGTTTGCATTTTTTTTGTACAATGTTATTCGTGGAATAGTTGTGTTACCAACCTACAAATTAACAACCACCACCAGATGGTGAAAATACGTCTGACTGATTATTCCAAAAACATAAAATGGGTCTTTGTTCATAGTTCTGTTCATTAAGATTTCAAAAGGCTTGTTTAGCTCAAGATCACCATCATCTATTCAGTAGTCAAATAACATTACAAAACCATTACTAAATAGTGATTTGCAGTCTCTAGAAAATATTAATTCGACCAAAGAAAAAACTTATTTTGAAAGATGTCAATTGTTTTCAGCCCCTGTGCCATAAAGCTCATGTATCACCTCCCCCCTTGTTTTTGTTTCCGGAAATTCTACATGAAGACTATTGCTATGGGAAGCCATTTGCATTGAAGAGTTTGTCATTTTACTTGCATCATTTTTAATTTTTATATGATAATATATTGGCATCTTCTCATCTGAGCTTGTATCCTACAGGTGGGTTTAGCAGATTGACTAGAACAAATCTGCATTTTGCCAAACGTGCAGGACACACTGAATACATGAGTCTAGAAATAGACAATTTTCATAGTTATGTATACAGCAATATTAAAACTGAGAATTTATGGTTTGTCTTCAAGTTATTCACAAGATTTTAATTTTCTTAATATATTCTACTGTACAAACATCTGCTAGACATATGCGGTCGGTAATTCTTAAGCTAAGTATTATGTATATGAGCCTATTACCTCTCCAAAGCTTGTTAGCAGGTTTAACACATTTTCATACAGAAAACCTGTTTAGATTGGTAGTTTGTCTTTAACCAGTATTTTCTAGCATTCCCTGACAGCACAGTCTGTCTATGGCAGATATACATTACCCGGTCCTGGCAAAGTTTTCCTATTTGTCTTTGTTAAATCCTGACTAAATGAGAAGAAATACTTTCCAGACCTCTTTCTATATTCATATACAATTCTCTTACTATAATTAAGAGTGTAAGGAAAGCAGAAATTTTATAGGTGTTATCCTCAAGTGATATATTACAAGCATTCAGTCCAGTTTCAGAAAAAAATACTGGGACCAAGCCTTCAAGGAAGGAAGCACTCTCAGTTATTATTAAATTAATGGACACAAAGGCACTATATACTTACAGAATTTAATAAAAGTTCTTTAAAAGGCAATAAAGGGATTTTCCTGTGACAGACTCAAACTTCAGGAGTGTTTTAAAGGAACTATTGCAATATACAGTGACAGAGGTCATGAGAGTTCTCTTCTAGTTCATCTTTATCTGCAAGCTAAAATCCTTTTTCTTTCTAAAAACAGAGTTAAATAAGCCAAACAGATAAACTTCTACATATTGCATATTTTGGACAGCTCATCCTGTCCTTTAGTGGGAAAACTTGGATGCAAATACTTTTGACTCTATAAAGAGGTAAAACTGTGATCCCAAACTGAATTATTAGAGTGCACCTAGTTAAAAGATACACTGCAAGAACTAAGGTTTTCTGTATTTTCCAAAACTTGAGTGCAAACATCACAACACCTTGTCTAAGACAATCTTCAAAGAGCTTTAGAAAAAGACAAAACTCCTTGTATTCTTACCCTAAGGCATTAATGTTTCTTTTTCCTTGTACAAAAACATTTCCAAATCATTACTTTCACAGACTATAAAACTTATCAAACTCTTCACATAAGAGTTGGCTTTAGATCAAGACCTGATATATTTAGTTCTGATTTTTAAGGAGCACTCATAGCAAAAATTTTATTTGTCCTACCCCCCGTGTTATCATAGCTTCATCTTCTATTCACTCTTGCAAAACTATATTCCATGTGATTTCCATACAATATAGACAAGAAAATCCCTAAAGGAACTTTTTACTGATCAGACTTCTAAGAAATTCTTCTCAGTCATTATAACAATGAATAAAGACTTCCAAATTCAGGCCTATGGAAAACAATCCCAGAAAATCCTAAAATGGTTTGGGTTGGAAGGGACCTTAAAGATCATCTACTTCCAAACCCCCTGCCCTGGGCAGGGATGCCTCCCACT
>JAOXNG010000057.1:23291266-23301404 GCA_028566535.1 Scolopax minor | reverse complement strand
TAAAATGGTTTGGGTTGGAAGGTACCTTAAAGATCATCTACTTCCAAACCCCCTGCCCTGGGCAGGGATGCCTCCCACTAAACCAGGTTCCTCAAAGTCCCATCCAACCTGATCTTAAACACCTCCAGGGATGGGGCATCCACAGCTTCTCTGGGCAATCTGTGCCAGTGCTTCACCACCCAACCTTGAAGTATAAAAATATTTTCATTAATGCTTTTTATCATCTTTCTTGCTTTAAAACTCTCTTCAGATTTTTTTAAACTTCTTACGTTTATCTTAAATATTTTAGATATTATCTTGACACAGATTTTACATCAACATGAACTTAGGTAAGTTTGGAGTTTTTAGATTTATTTGGTTATTATTCCACAATGACACAACTGTACACATACCCATATAATTGAAATCATACTGCTTGATGTTACTTAACCTACTCAGAACAAACTAAGGCAGATGAACTGGTTTTCAGAAAAACAATACATTCAGCAACAATTTATAGTCAGCATTCTTTTCAGATTCTTTAGTAGTTCAGTATTTGGTTTGCTAATGCTACGAAGAAACACTTATTTACAACATCTCCTCCAGTATGAATTTTAAAAGGAGTCTCTCCAAATTTCATTTTATCAAATGTGGTTTTAGCAAATGCTTACCTTGAGATCAAATATGAATGTTAAGTTCATATTTGAAACGCCATAGCAGATTTTCATAACAAATACAGGGCAGTAATACCCCCAATTTAATCAAAACCTAAGGAGCACCAATTAAAAATTAGGAAGTTTAACTTGAAAGAGTATCTTTGTATCCCTACTTCAAATTTTTAGGATATAGAAAATCGTAAAGCTGAGGAAAAAGCAGGCCCCAAGAATGCATACAATTTATATAAAATGCAATGCTTGAAATGACCCTACATAGCTGGACTTCTGATATCCACTGCTTCTATTTCAGGAAGTCCATAGCTCCCTTGTGCCCTTTGAAGCAGGCCCATCCTTGATTTGTTTTCTGATATCTGTAAAAGCATATAAACAGCTCAACATGTTCCCAGATTCTAAGATCTCCCTTGCAAGGCTCCATTTATGTTCAGATGACAAGCACTGGAGGTACATAAAATAACTCAGGAGGATCTAGCTCAAGAATAAGATTGGTTTGCCCATATTTGATAATGGGAAAGGTACTTCTTTCTGTCAGGCTATGATGCAGGTCTTACATTCTAGAGATGCTTATTCCATGAAAAAGGCAAGCTCTTTACAGAAAAAGCAAAACATGTTCTCCAGCTTATTACTTTAGAGATTTCTCATAAGGGACAGTGTCTACCTTCAGCTTCTTTCTAGTATTTAAGTCCCCTCGCTCCATACTCTTTCTGTGCACGTGCTTGGCCACAGAGTTCCAGCACTACTGCTTATCTTACCAGAGACCCTCATAAAAGCATGAAAAAAAGCACAGAGAGTGTCTCAGAGGACGTGCATCTATGGAGCAAAGACCACAACCTAATCTTGCTCAATGTAAAAGATTCAGTGAGTCCCTTATGAACCTTAAAAATTCCAAAAAGAGTTCCACATTGGGGACAGGGTATATATGTTACATTGTGGCCCAAAGAGGGATGATTCTCTGAGCAGGCAGTATGTAAGCTTATCCACCTCTAGAATTCACATAATTCCTACAGCTACAGACAGAGTATCAGGAGTATCATTTTTGGTGGATGCTTAATCCTGTGTCAAACGTTCCTTGAACAAGGTACTCATGCTGCCTCTTGGCTGTGAAGCTCTAAGAAGGTTATTCCTCCACCACGTTTTCACAGTTTGCAATCAAATGCTTTCTTTGGGAGGTGGAAATATTTGAGAATCATGTTAGACCAGAGAAGTATTTCCTCTCCACTACATCATCACGACTGGACCATTTGAGAAGGCTATTGCCAAGTAGTTGTCATTTCCATCCCAGGAAGCCTTTGAAAAGGCTATTTACACTTTTGTCTTTCTTCAGGATTAGATTACTGTAATTCTTTATTGACTGGGTTGCACAACAGGGCTCTGCAGAGTCTCCAGCAGGCACAGCCTGCTGCTCTGCTTTTTTGTGAAAAAGGGATGATTTGAACATATTGTGCTGATTGTTAAGCCTTTCTATCAGTTGCAACAAAGTCAATTAATAGATTGTAAAATTGTTCTGTTTACTTACGACACAAATCATGGTCACTGCCTTTTAGCTGGCATGTTTAATCCTAACTAACTAGTTGAACCCTTACAGAAATTCTGTACTATATAGTATAGATCACATCCTCTCTTTTCCCAGCATTGCATGAAAGCTGCGTGAAGCAAAATACAGCAGCTACAAGCTCTTAAAACCTACTGCTCTACACTTCCCAGGACGAATGGGGTTTATATGTTTAAAATAGAAGCTGAAAAAAACACCCCACTTTCTGGCAGCTCATGGTGTTAAAATTGATTTTATGGTGGGCTATTTCACTCAAAGTACTGATTTCTGTGTTTCATTAGCCATGTTTTTGATTACTTGCTGTATTCACTTCAGACTGCAGGATTTTGATTATTTTCTAGCCTCTCTATTGTTTACCAAGAGAAATACTCAACTGCACTTAATAAAGCAGGAGGCTCATTCCACCCCTTACAGATCTAAGCTATCACTCACATTTACGCAGATAATCCAGCTAATGCTTTATCTATTGCTGTAAGCTAAGTATTGCTCAACTGAAGCGTTTTCCATCTAATTAATCTAGAGCTAATATTCGTTGTCCTAGACAGGTTTTTAGCATCTTCTGGCTATCAAATAATCTGGCAGCATTATTATTATTCATTCTGTCAAACACAAACCAGCATTGTTTTTTCCAAAATTGTAAGGCTAATTGGGAAATGCAAATGTTAGACCTATATATGAGCTGTCTCCAGAACATTCATCAAAATTAATATCTACAGAGTTGTGCTGGATTAGCAGAGCAGAACTAGGCCTCATCTTTAGCAGACCTGAACCTGTGATTAGCAGGTAGTCTTAATAAATTCACCCTAGGCTTTTTGCAGCACTGGTTCCTATTTGCAGCTTCTTGTCCCCAGAATGCCAGGCTATTTCCCACAAGGTACTCCAAAACTTATTTCCTCCAGGACTGGTTCCTTATTTTATGAAGAGAAGTCTCCTGCCTGCATGCCTTCTAAATAATTCTAACATGATCTCAATGCTTTCCAATATTTGATAAAGAAAGAAAGAAAAAAAAAAGATTATTCCAGTGAGATATCTACCTCAAAAATTGTTTTCTTGATCCTTAGCCTGTATTTTTCTTGTTTAGATCTTCAGATCTGTGTGACAGGGTCCTTTTCATAAAGAGTGCACTAGTCTGTGTAGCAATGGAGACTTAGCAAGCCAGGAGGACTCAAAAGGTCTCTTTACACATTTACAGTGAAAATTTCCTGCAGCATAATAGGCTTGGTGCCCACTGACACCCACTAGAAAGTTGACTAGTAACAATTTGTTATTCTAGTCAGACTTGTTCCCAGCCACTCCTGACATTCAGAATTGTAGTAAGAAAGTATATTTTTATTATACTGAAAAACACTCTTTGAAACAGATTCAGTATTACTGGAGATCTATTGATATAATTCATCTCAACTAAAACTAAAGAGCAGCTTGAGGCTTTTCCCTCATTTCTGTGTTTGCATATTTGACAGTAGCTGTTTCTGTATGCTTGAAAAAAGTGATGTCTCTGTCGATTAGTATTTAATTCTCCTCTCAATCACATTAGGCTGAACAAAGACAGGTCAATTACATACTCTTTTTTTAAAGACACTTTCATTAAAATCAAGTTTGATCAAGAATCAATGTTATTTGTAATCTTTTCTCCTGTCATCCCTAGGCACCCAGCGATTTGCACTGAAGTTTCTTATTCAGAAGCAGTGGAGAGATTCCCTTACCTAATCTTTCTCCAAAGAGGCAGATATGGCTTGCATTTACCATCATAATATAAATATTTAACACAAAATGGTATAAAAGGGTAGATTTTTGGTAGAATAGTGCTAGCTATTCTGGCTATATCTTGATCACACTGGAAATAAATAATATAACATGGAAAACCATCAAAATAATCAAAATAGTCATAGGAAGATTGGCTCACTTTTAACTCAAAAAAGTATCTTGCAGAATTTAATCTGGTTTCTGAATGAAAATGGCTTTCCTGAAACCTTTGTAATATTAAAAAACCTTGAAATGTTCTCTATATTAATATGGCTTCCCAGAAGTTGAAAATAGCACAGAAGATTTCAATCTGCAATAATTACTTGAAAAGAAGAAATAATATCTACTTAATAACTAAGAAACCAGCCAAATTCAAGTAACAGAAGCCTAGTATATATGCTTGCTCCAAGAGAAAACCTCCAGACAGAAACCATGCTGTGAGTGGAGCTGTGAGACTTTGGATCCAGAGCAACAGACAGGATGACAGAAGATCTAGTCCCTTTTATTTAGCTGGTAGTTCATGACCAGACTGCATTACCTTCTACTTACTTACTTTTAGTAAGGATACTGGAATACATTTCCTATAAGCCTGATTTACATTTTCAGCCTCATGCATTTTGGAGAAGTTTTAAAAGAGAGAGGATCAATCGAAAACTTTAAACTGAAGATCACCACCTCTGAAGGTGAAGCACAGAAACTGGGACAGCTTCCAATGTTTAACAAAATCATCTAATACTACTGGCAGCTCCAGAGATCATTAGAGTCTTAAATGAGAAAGCAAATCAGAGAAACATACCCAGGACATTTGATAAAGAGACTAGCTATTTAGAAAATTAAATACAAGTAGTATATCAAAAGAATATTAAGCACTGAAGAAATAATTATGCTGTTGCATCTCTGGCACCCAAAATTATTAGAACAAAATAAGAGAACAGGTAAGACCCTCCCCCTGTGCCAGAGCTTCACTCAGCATGGAAGTGGGAAAAGGGAGTGGTATCACATACTGGTTACAGCTCCTTAATTCTGAGACAGGCTGCCCTAATTTATTCTGGCTCCTTTAGGTTGCTCTAATTTATGCCATCTGTGAATGACTTAAGGAATCACAGGCCAGAGGATGATCAGCAAGCAGAAATTGTTTTTTGTCCAGTCATAATTCTTTTTTCCTTTCTCTCAGCCATTTGCAGGTGAAAATCTCTTCATTGGTGCTACTTCACCATCTAAGAGGGGCTGTAACAGCTGGATTCCTTACTTCTGGAAGTCTTGCTTCTTTATTGTAACAGTGATTTTCTTTTTTATCTTAAATACAACACTTGAAGAGGTTTACTTTTACAGATGTTTCAATGCAACATGTTCCTTGCTCTGAAGGCTGTCAGAGCAATTTAAGGTATTAGTGTAGGTGATGCTAGAAACAGAAGAAATATATTGCAGAAGGTCAAAGTAAGATAGAGAGACTTCCTGAAATAAGATAGAGAGTAGTGGGTTTCACAGAGCGTGATTTAAAAATATAGTATGGAATGTAGGTATAAAGAAAGAAATTTGGATAGTGGAAAGAAACAAGGACAGAAATTTAGCTGAAAATACATTAAAAAAAATAAAAATCAAGACTCTACTACTCTTTAAGAGAAGCAGGTTTGATCATGGTATATTTTGTTTTCTTTCCTAATTCCTCCAAGCTCATACAGATTTTCAGAACTAAGCGTTCAAGCTCACACATTGTAGGTCAGTGCCATACAGATGTTAAATCTTCAGAAAAACCCACCGAGAACATGCCAAACTTTGTCAAAAAAATGTTCTTGATGCATTCTGCAATAGAGTCCAAACAAAAAAAAAAAAAAAAAACAATTTCTGCAGAACTATATAATCTTTCTAGCTTTTTAATGAATATTTGGACTAAATACCTTAAGAATGGAAAATCACACCCTGTTTGACCTCTGTCACAATACACTTCAGGGCACAGGAACTCATCTCATGCATAGCAAATGGCCCCTTCTTGTGCACATAAAATGAAAGAGAACATGTGCATAGGCAGAGGTGACAATGGTTTACAATACAAGCAGATGCTGGTGAATACTGCCTGTGCAGTACTCAACAAGCTTAAGGGTTTCAAGAACAATGCGCTTGCAGAGTGGCTTTTCTTATTTTAACATGCCTAGCAGTAAACAAAATTACTTTAATTAATGGATAAATCATATCTATTTGTAGTACAACGTCCATGGGGCTCCTGTCAATCACTAGCAGTATAGATATAACATTCATAGGCTAATCATGGCTAAGCTAATTTTGGCTCTTTCAGAGCCAAATTATGGTGTTTTGTGCCAAACCTTATTATAAGTTAATTGCAGTCCTACTGCACAGTCAGGAATTCAAAAAGCAATACAGAAAGGTGTTGCTGCACCTGGACACCATTCAGAGTTACGCTATTCAGTTTTTCATCTTAAATACATAAAACAAAACATATCAGGCATAATGCTACTAAAATTGATATCCAAACCATCCAAGAGATAACTGCAGAATATTTTGACAAATTAAGCATTAAGTCTCCTTTTGCAACTCAGCTGCTGTAGAAATAAAGACTGAAGAATAGTCCGTGTTTCAATTTGCAACTGGCCTCCCAAGACCGAAAAGCAGACTGGTATTGTTGTATAAGTTTAATCTAATTACTCTATCTCTGTGTTCTATATGTGAAAGACAGCAATGGCTGCCTTATTTAGATTAAATTATTTTTTTTGACATATGTTTTTTGGAAACTGCTAAATGTAAAGCTAAATTGTGTCTTCAGCAAATTTTCTTTTAATCCTTCCACCTACTTCATGTGCATATATAGATTCATAGTAGTAAAGCTCACAGACACCTTCTTCCATGACTGTCCTCCAGGTAAAATCCATGAAGCAAACATGGCTAAGACTTTTTGACGAGCATCTGTGGATCTACTAGCCTTTTGTGTAAGGAAACGTCTGGTGTCCCCTTTGAAAATCATGTATCGTGAACCTAGATGAACTTTTTTTTCATTATTTATGCTTTTCTCCTATTACCTGTTCAATAGAAGCTCAAATAAGCCCCAGTCCATTTTTATCACAGTTGATAGACAGTCTACTCATTCATCATCACTTTGACAGCACTGGGATGTGCCCCATTGCTTGAAACACTGAACATACCTGACACTTACTGCCAATAACCAATAAGAAACTGGTCAAATGCATGGAAAAGGAAGAAGTAATCTGCTACCAGATCTTCATTCTGTCAATTTCACACTCACTTCAGTGAGACATTACCAGCCAGTGTAGCGGTTTCCCTTACTTCAAAGAGTAAGGGAAAAAACCCTTGCCAACGTGCCAGAAGTATCTAGAAAAAAGGACACCAAAGGAAACACGAAAGCTTGCTTCCATCATAGCATACAAGCCTGAAAATGCCTGAAAATGGTACGTACACAACATCTTCCTCAAATCTACCCTCCATTCTGACTCTCTTAAGAGTATAAAAAAAGCAATTAATCACACAAACATTCTAAGCAAAAAAAAAAAAATACTGGGGGAAAAAAAAATAATGAAGTGAGGCAAATTTGCAAAGATTCCAATAATTTGGCTCTTTTCATCCCAAGCACTCGCCTCCTCAAATAACATACAAACAATGTATTGAATGTGCTTTACTGTGGATGCAGCATGCCTCTGTATCTCCCTGTTCGTAAATGGGGCTCACACACCGGTCTTCTATAACAGCTTGGTGCTTCTTTTGACAGGAGGAAGCAAAGTTGACCTATTTTTGACAGTTTTTAATGAGATGAGGCTAAAAAAAAGTTATGATACAGTCTTGCTGAAAAGGATTCCTCTAAGTAGACATAAAAGTTCTTGCAATTGTTCCGCCAGTGGCCAAGGGGTTTGACCACTGCAGCTTGAAGCCAATTTAAAAAAGCAGGGTAGAAGAGTAGATCTCAAACTCATCTAAGGTAAATTCTTTGCCCAAACTTGCATTTCTTCTTATTGCTACAAATGGGAACATTGAACAAGTCAAAATTGTCCCCACAGTACAAAAAAAAAAAAATCCAGAGGAGGAGTTTAACTTGGTAGAATATAGCATTCTGGTCATAGCACAAGCTCCTCTTCCTAGTTGATTTAGGACCAACTGGAGTACCTAACTCTTTCCACTTGTCTGAAGGGAACAACTAGCCAGCTTATCCTAAAATTTCCACCCACATCCCATCCTCCCACCAACCAGTTAAAAAAGCCATGTAGAAAAAAAACAGATTTTGAACAGAGTAAAAATGATAATAAAACACACCAAAAGAAGCCTTGCATACGTCTTCTAATTGATCCAATATATCAAAAGAGACATCATCTGGTAGCTGGCCACTCTACTGTGCACACTGGTAAGTGACACTATTTGTTAGCAGAATCCATACTGCTTGCAGTGCTGCTGCAATTTTGGACGATACAGTTTGACACTAACTTCTGTAACTATCTATTAAATTAACAGAAAATCTTTCACTTTACAAAAGTTTTTGACTGCTTGGTCTAAAAGCAACTCTGGTCCAAATACTCCTTACATGCCTAGGTCTAAATCAAATACTGGTGGGTTTGTCTTAATAAGATCTAAACATACGTCTAAATAAACTTTCAAGCATGCCGATTCCTCTACAGAAATATGCTTCTGCTCTTTAAACTTAATGACTAACTCTGTTATTAACTCGACAGCCTAAGAAATATATTATTAGCCTCCTGAAATGTCAAACTTTCTATTAAAGCTAAAAATTGAGGTCAGTTGGTTTGTGACTGCCTGACTTTTGACAAACTGATCGTAATAATTTTTTTTACTTTACTGAAATAAATTCCATAACACAGCAAAAATAGCTTCCTTTTTTTTATTTAGCCACAAATACATTAATCTCCAGACAAACTTTTCCGATATAAACACCATTTCAAGAGCCATAAAAAATACAGGCAAGAAAGAAAAGCAAACTGAAGGATTGCTAATGGTGAATACAAATAAAACAGTAGATAATTTTTTCACTGGCCCCAAGGTCTCATTCACTTTTTCTGACTTAAAGGAAGAGAAAGAAAAATCAGAAAAAGCCAGAATCAAACTAAAGTATTTGGCAGTTTTATTTAAGAAAAGAGACTATTAAGCCTCTTAAAGGTTAACTGATATGCATGAGTTATCATATACTCCTTGTCTTCAAGGTTATAGACTGTTTAGCAGAACTCTGCCAAACAACAGTTATCTGAAGGGAGCTAGAAATCATCTCTGTTGATGACAGACCTCTGAGCAGATGGTAAGTAAATCAAGGTCCTGATGTGAAATGTTAAAGTTTTTATGCTGGAAGACACTGTTAAAACATTATCCAGGTTAAATCAGATTCTCTAAAATACAAGTTTACTAGTAGGCAGGCATGAAGTCTTCCACTGAAGAATTCTACAAGTTTAGTGGCTTGGTTTGTTTGGGGTTTTTTTTGTTTTTTTTAAAGACACCCTTACAGATTATTTAGAACTTTTGGTTTTTTCCCTTCTGAGTTCCCTTTTTTTTCACTGCAGCAGTTCTATCAAAAGGACGCATAATGGCCAAGTGTCTTCGGTCCTAAGTGTGTTCGTGACAGAATAAGTTCCAAGTGTCTTTGCAGGAAAGTGTCTTAGTGACATCATAATGGCCAAGTGTCTTCGCTGCTAAGTGTCTTTTTGACATCATAAGTGCCAAGTGTCATCGCTGCGAAGTGTCTTTGTGACATCATAAGAGTGAAGTGTCTTCGCTGCGAAGTGTCTTTGTGACACCATAAGTGCCAAGTGTCTTTGCAAGGAAGTGTCTTAGTGATATCAAAATGGCCAAGTGTCTTCGCAGCAAAGTTTCTTTGTGACAATATAACTGCGAAGTGTCTTTGCAGGTAAGTGTCTTTGTGACATCATAATGGCCAAGTGTCTTCGCTACTAAGTGTTTTTGTGACATCATAAGTGCCAAGTGTCTTCGCTGCCAAGTGTCTTTGTGACACCATAAGTGCTAAGTGTGTTTGCAGTAAAGTGTCTTAGTGATATCATAATGGCCAAGTGTCTTTGCTGCGAAGTGTCTTTGTTACACCATAAGTCTCAAGTGTCTTTGCAAGGAACTGTCTTAGTGATATTAGTGATATTGACCACGCGGACAGCGGCAGCGGCGAGTGCTGCGGCTTTAAACCTCATCTAGACAGAGACGGAGAGGGGGTTTCCCG